>JAKSZP010008377.1:0-68766 GCA_022478985.1 Massospora cicadina
ATGCAGTCTTGGCCACTTCCCACTTGCAGGCCTTCTGTACTTGTTTGCATAATTTGGGTGATACTGGGTCTATGAGGATATAGTGCCCATCCTCTCCCCAGAGGAAATCATAATTGGCGTTGACCATTAGTCTGAAGGTCTTTTCTTATTTGTCCATAGCATCATCACAAAAGTTCAGGGCCAAGATGCCCTCCTTCACAGGGCACACATGGTCCTTGTGCCCCAGCGTGGTATAATGGTTGCAGATGGGCGGTGCGCGTTCCAGTGTGACGTGGAAAGGCTTCAACACTCCTCCATCTGTAAGGTGAAACACTGCAGTGCATGGGATTTTGGTTAGGTCTGCAGCCATGTCAGAGACCAGGTTAATCATGGCGATTGCCTTTCCTGTGCACAGGTTTGTCATCAGGTGGAATTGCTGCAATTCTAGTTGTTTGATTTCTCCGTAGCTCTGAAAGCCAATTTGGAGATCCTCTTCAATTAGTTTGTGGGGAGGTTGGTGGGGAGTGAGTTGAATGAGATGAACAAAGTATTTTTCTTTGTTCCAACTGGTGCGCGCAGTGCGCACAATTTGTTTGCTCTCAAGGAGGGCAATCTTGAATCAGACAATCGCTGTGGCATCTGCATCTTCTTCAGTTTCAAAAACTATATCAATCCAGCTACAGTGGATGATGTGGGTGGTAACATACATCGCATGAGGAAAGAGGGATGCTTGTGCCTCACCTACCTTCTCCCACAGAGTTGGGGGCTCTACCCCTAAGAAAAGTTAGAGCCCATGTTCCTCTTTTGATAGGGGCTGTGCGTACTGCATTTCCATATAATGTTTTGTTTTGTGGTGAATATGAATCTGGGAAGTTTTTGGGCTTGGGTTTTTTGGTGTTGTTAGCTCCTGATCCCCTCCAGGGCGCTTTTTGCCCTTGGGTGCACCATTTTGGCCATTGCAAGATATGAATTTCTCCCAGTTTAGTTGGGTTTTGTTGAATTCTCTAATCTCAACTGTGTGATTATCAAAAATTTCTGTTTTAATTGAAACTTAGTAACTGATGTTATCATTATGGGAAATAAAAGTACATTTGCCCCTTGTGCTTCAAACTCAATCATTCAAAGTGCAAGTGCCCCACAGCTTCCGCCACTGCTACTTCCATTGTTCCTTCTTCTGGCATTGGGTGGCAACCACTTCGCCCCAATTCTTTGAATGGGGTTTAATCCTCCCACCCCAGCCTCATGGAGATTGGGTGTGGCTCCCAAAGCAGCGCCCAATCAAAATTCAAATTTAAAAATTTTTAAAAGTAATCCAACTGGATTACTGAATCCTGAGTTGATGGCTGATTAAGTTTTAGCTGAGCTGCCATGGTCAACTGTCCGCAACCAATCAGCTCTGGACACCGCTTCAATTCTGGTGGCTGGCTCAGCATTTGCCGAGCAAATCCATTCAAGTGCCTTGTGTGGATTGATGATAGTGACCGGCCATATAATGTCAAGCTGGATTTTGCTTTGGATAAATTTATCTATAAATCCTCCCAATATGTGTCCCCGCCATTTTCAGTCTAAAAATGGTTTTCCTGATTATAAAAACTATAAAAAAATGGCGGTAGAAGCAGCATCTGCTCTGGCCAACACCCTCCTCTGCCAACATCTTTCTGAGGCGATGAAACCCCTTGTTGATGGTGTTCCCATCCTTAATTTTCCCCATGATTTGATGAGGATATAAAATATTATTTGAGGAGCTCACTTTTGAAGGGAGCCATATTTGCATTAACATGGCAAAAATTTCTCTTTTTAACCCCAAATTCCTAAAACCACCTGTGAATCAAATCATTCACTTGTGTGCTGGCTCTCATAAATTTTGCTGAACATCAACTTGCTCAATACGTTGAGGCGATGGACACCTCTGGCTTCATAAATGAGAAACCCCACAACTATACCTCATTATGCCCCATTTCGCTGATGCTCCCACCTAATGCTGCCCGCCTTGGTCCACCAGCTATAGCGGCGCTGTACTAAAGTTTCCCCAAAGCTTCCTCACCTTCTGATAGGGCTTCCTAGGCTGTTAGCTGAGGTGCTATATTAGGAATTTTTCTAATAATCCTTTTGTTTGGCCCATTTGCAAATAAAGATGTGTGGCGGCTCCCCCTTTTTGGTTTGGGAAATGCTAGTGCTAAAAACCCTCTCACTGAAAAGAATTGCTTGCTGGAACTTTTTTTCTATGGTAGCCGCCACAAAATCTAGTTATGAGGATGATTTTTGAGTTGCATAATGACTTATCTCTCATGGCCATCATAACAACATTTTTTACCTACTGTCATGGACTTGGCATACCATACTCAAAACATCCCTAGACACTACCCACTGCCCAAAGCTATTTGCCATCAGGATCGGTCACTTTTGTGGGAGGCTTTACTTCCCTGCTGGTCAAGTTTCTGCAATCTTGCCACCCGCCCTCTTGCCAAAATCCTACAGTGGAACTCAGTCCCATTGTTATAGTGCAAGAGCTTTCCATGCCTGATCCCACCGAATCCATAGTGACAATAACCAAACTTTGTGCTAGTTTTGCTTCTTAATTTATCTTAAATCATCGTTCATGGTTTGCCCACCTTCCATCCTACTTTCAAGTCATTTGAGCAGAAGTGCCTCTGGCATTCTAGCTTACATTTGGGTGCTCATGCACTCCGACTGGAAGTCCAGTCTAAATCTCATTTTGCCGCTTTCATTACTTAACTAACCAGCCATTGGTACCTGTCTTTTCCGCCCTTCTTTTTGAGGTGGGTTCCTCAGTGGTTTCTTTTTATCAAATGAACTTTCAGTCAGTGATTTGCATCCTGATTTTTTTGGTCAGTAGTCAAGTTTGTGGCAGCTCTTAGGTGGCATTTAAAGAGTTTCTCACTACCCCATCTGTCCTGAAACCCCTATTTCAGGACTATCCCACCCTGGGGTGGTAGGTTCATCTGCTTCATCTGTTGAGATCACCAATCAGGCGTTTGAAGCCCTCGCCAAACTGCAGGCTTGTGTTTCAATCACCCCTGCAGGCTCCACTTTGATAACGGAAGCCTAACAGAGTGTGGCCCTCTTGGACGCCATTGAAGATGAAGCCCACCGGTAGATGTGGAGCCTTTTGCGTGAACCATTCAGGATGGGGACTCAACCCCTTTGATCTCAATGGTATTGTCAGCATTAGAGGTGCCAGTGTCGCGTTCCACTCACTTGCTCTGACTATTTCCATGAGCGCTGAAGCGTCCAACTTGGCTTCTTTTGTGACAGAATTCTATGAGCAAGCTCCAATACTCAGCTTACCACTGGACAGTATTCAACCATATTCAGCGCTGCGTTGGATTCAGCATCAGCCAACCATGTCATTTGGCTACCCCCAGTGAAGATGGTGAATTACATGTGTATGGCGGCAACCTCCATCAAAGCAACGCTCTGCCAGATCCACCGTGCAGTGGATAGCTCATTTACAATTGGATTTGCTGATTGTCAGACATTCTCCTTCTTAACTTTTAAAAAGAATGTTGGAGGTAAAAATTTCCCCAGAATCCACTACTATGATCAGCCAATTACATACCTGATCTTCTAACAATACTATGGTAAATGAGGATATTAATTACCATCGGCCAAAGACCCTGGCGGATTCTCAGTGGAACCCTACCCATTGGAAAACCTGTTTTATAATCAAAATCTGCTTATTAAAGTAAAAACTGATAGTAGGATTGCTCCAACTCCTCAGCCAAATTTGGGGCGTCCATCACATGGTTTCCCCTCAGCCATGTCCCATTTTATACCAGTTACACACAAGTTTATTCTCCCCCAAAAGTGAGAAGATTTTACCCGCCGGTGATTGGGTGCATTTATCAAATCATTACCACATGGGTTTGTTTTGCCTCAGAAAATTTTCCCTCGTTCTGATAGGCCAAAAACCTATTTTTCCTAATTCAGACTAAGCTTTTTGATACTATAGCCCCAAATTCACAAAACCCCGATAATTGAACTAGTTTAAAGTAGAAAATACTATGATTGAATAAGGGAGTTTTTTTGGCTTGCCCCGCTGAAATAAAAGAAAGCATAAAAAACTTTAACAAAGCGTTTATTATTACTTTTATTTTAAAGGTAAGTTTTATATATTTTAAAAATATTTGTGGCATCCGTCGGTGGATCCCATACTGATAAAGAGATGGTTTCTGATTTTGACGTCAGTGCAGTATCTGCTTTGGCCCTGAAAGCTGTGGCGACCCCCACATCTGCCAATTAAATCCCAAATCCAATTGTCCCCCAGCTGGCGGATGAGCAGCATGAGGAGACTATGAGCAACCCTTTGGTCTGGATAACCTCCCTCCTACCAAGCCTGTTCTCCCACCCAATCCAATTGTTTTTCTAGATCTAGTAGTGTCCAAACCAAGAATCTTGGCAGCCAAGCATCTTTATTTGTAAATAAACCAAACAAAGGGATAAAATAAATAAAAAACTCCAATATAGCACCTCATCTAACTGCCTAGGAAGCCATATCAGAAGGTGAGAAAGCTTTGAGAAACTTTTTGACGCCCGAATATCTGGAGGACCATAGTGGACAACATCAGGGTATAAGCATCATAAAATTGTGGCATAAGGAGATATAATTGTGGGTTTTCTTCTTTAATAAGGCCAGCGGAGTCCACACCCAAGCAATTGTTATTCTTACCAGTTAGTGGAATTGTGCACCATTGTCAATACACCAATATATGCTAATTTTCTATTGCCAATGGAAATTTGGATAGGTGTGCACTGGGTATACTTTGATGCCTTGGTAGACATGGGTTTGGTGGGTAATTTTATGATTTTAAAGCTATGCAGAGCTTGAATTGGAGTTGGACCTAGGTCCAGAGGTGATGATCACATCATTGGCCGCGCTGCCATCCTTTAGGGTGCGGCACCCAATGCCTTTCTTGGTCCATCATTTTAGCTTCTATGACCGGCTTTTGGTGATGTTAACTTGTTTTCTCTGGCCATTTTGGGTGTGAGATGGTGGCAGAACCAGCGTGTGAAAATCCATTTGGATTTAAACACTCTGTCTTTCAACAATGCCCAGGTGAAGTGCAAGTTTCCTCTCTCTTTACTCTTTCTATAGCCCAGAATTGTGGCTCCATCATGACGCTCATTTCCCTGTGGGCCTTCCGCTAGATTTCCCTCCAGCGTAAATGCCTACCAAGATATTTCGATTTATACAAAGCAAACCATCTTCCACCATACACTGAATTTGACTTGTCTTTTCGTATGATGGTGACGGTAAACATCAATTGCCCACTTTACCCTTACACAATGGAGGAGAACGAGGCTTTGGATTTATGGTTAGATGATATGATCAAGAAGGGTTGTGTAATTAAGGAGACGTTCCCTATTACTTTGCACATTGTCTTTGCAAAAAAAGCTGATAAAACACTGCGCCCCTGCGTGGACTATGGTCACTTGAATAATATCACAGTGCATGACCCCTACTCCTCCCTCTGTAGCAAGCCATCAGTCAGGTGATCACAAAATCCTGTGTGTTTTCTAAGCTTAACCTGGTGAATGCTTTTAACCAAACCTGGGTGGTGGAAGACCAGGAATGGCTGACCGCTATTCAGACAATGAGAAACATATTTCAGTTTTAGTAATGCTATTTGGGCTGAAGAATGCCCCTGTAACATTTTGGTGGGTGATCAATATTATGTTTAATGACCCCAGATTCACCTGCGTGGTGGCATACATTGACAATATCCTAGTTCATTTATCCACCTGCAAAAAGCACGAGAAGGACCTGGAGGCAGTCTGTCTATTCTTCTCAAGGCATGCCTTTATAAATCGCCCAAGTGCAAATTCTATTGGGAAGAAGTTACTTTCCTGGGTAATTTAATCCTACAAGTTGGATGGAGTTTTCTTAGTAAACTTAAAGCCATATGTGAGTGGCCCACACCCACGACCCAGAAGCAGTTAAGGAGCTTTCTGGGTACCATAATCTTCCTTAAAGAATTTCTCCCCCTGCACTCTCACAGCTGGCCGCGCCATTGCGCTCAATTATGGGTAAAAATGTTCCTTCCGCTTGACTCTTGAATGCCAACATGTATTCAAATCAATTAATGAGGGTTCTTATCGCCCCCCATCCTTAAACTTATGGACCCCACAAAAACATATATATAATGTGCGATTCATATTACACACTGGTGGGGGCTGTTCTGCTTTAAGAGCACAATGGTATGTAACACCGATTGCATATTTCTCCTGTAAGTTTACTTCTACTGAGAAATTCTGTGCCAGATATAACAAAGAGTTGGCAGCCATGGCATGGGCCTAACTCACTGGCAGTACCTTTTTCATGGTACTCAACATGAGGTAAGCATACTAAAGGATCGCCAAGCTCTCCTATACTTTTGTAAGCTGCAGAAGTTGGTGCACTGGCAAATTTGGACATACTGAGACTTATGCATCTTCAACTTCAAGTACAAGTTTGTGAAGAAACCGTTAAATGTGCTCTCGACTTTTTTGAGTCATAACCCAGTGCTCTGTATAGTAGAGGCGGAGAAAAGAGACTTTAGTAAAGTAATATATTAGCCCAAACTTCATCTATTGCCCCTCCCACAATTTTGGTAAAAGATTTGGATTCAGGCGCGCCCTGGTCTTGAGGATTCTAGCAGCCCAAACAGCTTTTGCAGAAGGGTTGGAGCTTTTGGTGCAGTTAATACTCCCATGTACAATCAATCTCTAATCCTTGGTTGAGAGGCTTATCTAAACTAGATCACGCTTAAGGGTGTCACCCCTCCTCCATGACGAAGTCATCCAGGTGCAACACAACCCCCTGCAAGAGGCATCCAGGTAATAAGAAGTGTCTCAACATGATCAAATGTACCTACAACTGGACATTCCTGTCAAATGATATTTCGGCATAGTTTGCAAATTGTGTGACATGTGCATGGGCCAAGTCAATTAGATCAAGCAAGAATAGTCTCCTCCGCCCCATGCAGCAGGCGAAGGGACCGTAGACCTCCATGTCTGTATATCATTGTCAAGCTGCTAAGCTCCAATGAGGTTTGTTGCCATTATGGTAGTCATAGACCGCTTCACCAAATTCGCCCTCTTTATAACCTGTTCCTTGGTCATCACTTCTGAGGAGACAGCCAGAATGTTTGGTAAACATTAGTTCTACATGTTTGGGTTGCCACAAAAAAATTAGCAGTGACTATGGCACTCATGTATGGCACGATTATAGAATGAACTTCTGGAATTTTGAAGGTTACCCTATGTCATTTGGCTGCATACACTCTCAGTCATATGGCCAAACTGAGTAAATAAATCAAATTTTAGAGCAATATCTTCAGTATTATGCTGCGGACACTCAGAATGCCTATGCAGATGATCTTTCGCTCACTCAGTTTGCGTATAACAATGTTACCCACACGTCTACAGGATTTTTCCATTTTGAGGCCAATTTAGGTTATAACCCCTTGTTTTCAGTAGGACCGTGCCTTTGTCCAGAGGTGCAAGCCACAGGTGACCATGCACAGCAAATCCGCGCCATCTAGTCCTTGGTATGTGAACACCAAACCAAGGCTATTAGTGACTATAAGCAGTTTGCAGACCAAAAGCATCTTCTGGCGCACAATATTAAGATGGGGTAACAAGTTATGTTGGATACGTGCCGCCTGCAAATGCAGGTGCCTTCTCGCAAACTTGTGAGAAAACATTATGGGCCTCATTTGATAAGAGAGGACCTGGGAATGACACGTTCCACTTGAAGTTGATGTCACATTGGAATATATCCCCCATATTTCATGTATTGCAGTTGTCACCATTAAAGAGGCCACTCTGCTAGAAGCTGAACTGATCATGATTGAGGGGTCGGAAGAAGCTGAGGTTGATGCTATATTGGCTTCCTGTTGATTTTTTTAATCAGTTCAATATTTAGTCGCTTGAAAAGGTTACCCCGCTTAATAGAATAGCTTGATTGGTGTCCAGGACTTCATGAACTGTTCTGAGTTGCTTGAAGCGTTCCACTCTGCTCACCCTGAAGCTCCTCATCCCACCTGAAGGTTGCTAAGCTGATGGTGATTAAGCTACCAAAGGCACATAAGAACGTCATCCTTATCCAGTTTCCTGGTGGTGCTCTACTTGGAAAAGGAACAGATTATGTAAATCTTGGGGTACACCACCTGCGCTTAAACCATGAGGCGTTTCAATTTCCCACTAAGAAGTATCTAAAGAAAGCGGCCATCCCCCTCATCAAGCATGGTATTCTCACTCATGTGGTAAATGAGCGGTGGTTTATAGCCTACTCCTTGAGGGTCCCTGTCAGAATTGCAGATGACCACATAGTACAACCCTTTGACCAAATATGAGATTAGACAATTATGTTATATTTGTAGAGGGTTGGCAATAGTGGCTGACTGATGAGAATATTGTCAGGTGGAATCCCCGATGATATTATAAGTTGCTGACTATGAATTATTGTCAGGCAACATAGCCAATGATCTTGAGGCTTCCAACAGATGATAAATTTCATTGCACATCATCCCCAATGAAATTAAGCAACAATTAAATATTGGGATAATCCCCAATAGTCAAATTATAGGGAATCTTTCAGAATGGAATTGATTGGAGTCATCAGAAAATACCAAAATGTTTGAACGCCGGAGGAAAAGTGGAATCGTCATTGGCCAAAACAATCAGTTTTGTGTAACTAATACCAATTGTTTGGTCTGCCGAACGCCCAAGGATTACGCTGCCTAGAAAACCCAAGGCAATGGTACCTGACGAGATTTGCTGCCTAACACTAAGGGTCAAAACCAGTATATGAGCACAAATATTTTCATCAGACAGCTGAAAAGTGTGTGCCAATTCTAACTATAAGAACCCCAAATAATTCCCTAATAAAATTAGATTCACACTGATATTAGCTTAAGTTGTTTAAACATTGGTTGTTTTAACATTACTCTTAAGAGAAGAGTGCAAGGATCAGATATCCTTAGGTTGGCAATATTGAAGGGACCACTTGGCTCTGCAAGAAGGGAATAGGGAAAGTGTTACCTACCAGATGATCTACAAGAAGAAGCACCAGTTTAGCATTGGACTTTACTCTCAACGTGACTTTGGGCAATCAACTTAATAATAGTCTTCATACTATTATTGCCCCAGTCTATCAACAACATTCAAATAATCAATGCCATGATCCACAAATCTGTGCAGTTGAAATCCAGGGCTAAAAGCGAGCAACAAAGCCCAAGATTTTAACAGTCCCCCCGCCCATTCTCATTCTGAAAATTGGTGAACTGATGCAGTGTATCAAGTTGGTTTGCGCTGAAGTCACAGTTGAAAGGTACTGACACAGGAAGAATAAAAGTAAGCCACTATCCGATGGTGGGTTTGAATTCTATCAGATCAACAAAAGAAAATAAACCATCCCTTTTTGTGGAAAGGCCCAGTTCCTCTGGAATTCTAAAAATTATCAATTAACTAAGGAAACCAATGCCAGTTAGTTTGGATGTCCCAAACCTATTTAAAACCAATCGGGACTATCCCATGTGTAATAGCCTTGGAGGTCCCTTCCACCTGTTAAGTGAGACGCTGCCACTTGGGCAGGTGCAATCATGATAAAAACGTGATCTAGGCGCCAGAGGCTGAATTGATATTGACCCAGCCTTCCGCCAACATACTCACATCAGTTTAAAAATTTTTTACTCAAGTTCTCTCACTCTTAGTCAAATAATTAAGTTCACATTCCCATGCACGCCATATTACTTCCTAAAGCAACTGGGTATTTAAGCAATCCACCCAGACAGATATTATTGTCAGTCAATTTTACCTTATTTTGCAATAATAAACTCTCTTACTAAATAAATTTTCTTACTATAAAGATTTTCTTGGTAGCCACCACAAAACCTGTTCTGAAGATAATTTATGGGGTGCACAATGACTTGGCCCTCATGGCCATTTTAACTAACAGGTTTGCCTACCGTCTTAGACTATAAATATTGTATTCAAATTATCATTAGAATCTACCCACTGGCCGAAGCTATTCAGCATCAGGATCTGTCACTTTTGTTGAAGGCTTTACCTACTCAATGGCAAGATTCTGCAATCTTGCCACCCTCCCTTACCAACAACCCTGTAGCGGCCCAGCACCATTGTTTTAACACAGGAGCTTTCCACGCCCAACCTTTTGGCACCATAATGCAACAACCTGGCAGTGTGTCAGTTTGCTTCTTACCACCATCTTGAGTCACCATTCATAGTGTTGGGATTCCTACCAAAATTTAAGATTTGGATGTGTCAGCTATTAGGAGTTGATCCCAATCTGACCAAATAGCCCAAACATCTTTCAGGGATAAATATGATGAAAATTAATGACTTCTTGAAGTTGAGGATCAACCCTGACTTATGCAGTCGACTACCTCTCCCTTGGAGCTTCCTAATTTTTGGGTGCAAACCCAATCCATGCAGCAAGTGAAGCCTATTTTCCCGAGATAACTAGCCTGCCACAGATTCCCCAACTCATTATAATTTATAGATCTTAGCTTAGACTGCTTGAATTTTACTGAAAACCTCCCTGATTTCCCTTATATTACAGATTATTAGCTAATAATCTTTAATTTCTTTTCGCCTTTTTTAATTAAAAATTGGACAACTCATATTTGGAATGACCTCTTCAGATGGAGTATCTGGAATAAAGACTTTTTGCCCAAGAAAAGCAAAAGGTATATGAAGGTTTTCTTTCCACTTGATTTCATTTTCAAGCAATTTTAAGAACAAGCACTTTTCCACCACCGCCTCACCACATCAATTTCCAAATTCATGTCCTCAGATCCACCACCTGCTGCCCCAGTGTGGGGTATCAGTGCTCCACCCACTAGCATTTACCACCCAGCATGCAAACGTGTGTGGAATGGCTTGTCAAGTCCACCAAATACATCCATCTACTATGTCCCTCCAAGGGACCTAGCACTGCACCTCACATGATCCACACAACCCACCCCCTAGCCCTACCCCAATCCAATATTCGCTTTTTCCTGCACATTGAGTATGGACGTCTCTTCCCATTAGCTGACAATATGATAGTTGAGCTGGCAATGACCACCTTTGTGCCAGGCGGGTTTATTGACTTCTGCCCTTACAAGGGCTATTTCAATATTGGATTCCACACCAAAGAGGATGCGGCCGCTGCAGCAGCTATGCCCTTAATATACAAAAACACCCCCATTACCACCGTCCAAATATGTCTCCCAGATGATACCACACTCTTGGTGACCTTTGCAAATCTCCCCTCACACCCTCCACACTAAACACTTTATGATAAGTTGATGTTAGGGTTGGTCACTTATGGTAAAGACCCCATCCTCCAATTCATTGTCACAAGTGGTGCTGAGCATCTCGCAGCACCTTGAGCAATGGCTACCATTACCCCCACAAGCTGAACATGGCCCAGCACATCTCACCGCATATCTACATCCCATCTGCACCTGACCATTTTTGGACTTACATTGACATTGGCCGCACAGTTTGCTCCCTTTGCCATTAATTGGACCATACCAAAAAGGCATTTAGTAAAATTCAAATCCTGAAAATACAACCAACCCCACCCAGGAGGCCACACCAACAGCGTTTGAGTGGGGATTTTGGTTGCCCCTCAGGTTGTGCACTCAATGAACTAGCAACAAAATCTAGCAACCTAAATCCAAGCCAGCCAATTTCCACCTATGCCAATCAATTGGGAGCAGGTTTGGACCATTATTCTATCCAAAAATTTGCCCATCCCAAAACTTACCCAACCTTAGTCACCTATATCTGAATCAATCCAAGTCAACCAAAATCCCTGGTACTTATTGGATGAAGTGACCAAATCTGGTGAATTTTCCCACCTCCAGCTAAATTAATCGATCTAAAACATTTTATGAATTCAGACTTTGATGCACCACTCCCATCCAAACAATATGTCCCCAAACCCGATGCTATCCCATACCAAAGCAACCATCAGCTTGCCAAGGCCATGGTAGCCTCACACAATAGTTGCCATTTTTGTGAAGCCAAGCCAAAATCTGTTGCCAAATTTAAAAAACAGCTGCACGTCTCCTTGTTTCCCTCAAATTTTCCCCCTACTGCACAAGAGGAAATCCAACACCTTAATGAAACTGCTGCCACCGCTGTCAGTTGTGTCATTATTCTGGCAGAATTTTTCCCATCCACACATGTCACCTGAGCAAACAATGCAAAATCAAACTTTCCAATGCCCACATCCAAGATTAAAATTATGTTGCCAAACTCATAGAATCTTTTATTCAGGCCCAAGTCAACATTATCAACTGCTATCTATCTCACCTCAACCCTCATCATGCGGATGCCCCAACCCCCTTACTATCAGCATTGATCCACTTTTTCAATGCTAATCCTGAGGATGATGATTATGATCCGCCTGATCCCCATGTTAATTTTTCAGCTGATGGTGCCGGTTAAATGACTTAACAATGAATTTAAAGATAAATACTCGCTTTTCAAATGGAAATCCTGATCGTAATTGGGATATAGATTCTCCAATAATCTTAATATTAGCCAAGTAGCTCCAGTACGCTCACCATTTATAAATCTACTGGCAACAACAATTATGAGACCTTCTGTCTTTGTACAAAATTAGGAAATTATTCCTCTATAATCAGGACTAATTCCCCAGCAGGTAACTGAGTACTTCTCTTTGGGAAGTATAAACGCACACAACTATCTGATATAGATTTAATAAAACAGATATGAATATCAGATAGACGACAGATGGACAACAGTAATTAAAAAACTAAGAGATGGTAGTTATTAATGATCAGTATTTAAATGGTTCATGAAGATGATTTTTTATTTGGCCAGGCGCCAGTCTTATATACTTCTCGGGCATCTCCTGGCCAAACTCATCTATCAGATGAGTTCATTCATATTATGCCAATTCTCTGCTGGTCATGGCAATAATCATGAAAAATTCCCAAGTAAATTTGGCCCATGAATTGAATAAAAATAACAATCATTTCAGCCCGATTGAAGGGAATTTTTCAGTCATAATTGGGACAATTTTGGTTGCAAACTCAACACTAAAATCTTTCCAATTAGAACTATTTCATAACTTGACGAATAACAATAAATGGGTTTAATTATATATATGAACAATAAAGATGATGCGCCCCTAATTGGGACGTCAGCAGGCCTCTCAATAGCACTAAGTACACCCTTAATTGGGACGTCTATTTTTAAGTGCTTAATAAATTGGTTACATTAATTGAACCCAAAATTCCGCCTTAGTGCATTGAGATTAGTGCACTAATTTAGGAGGTGCAATTCAGTTAATGCCGTGAGACCACTTTGCACCCAAGTGGACCCATAATTGGCCATAATGTGATTATATCATAGCTATTATTAGCTACGATAATTGGGTTACTTCAAATGCTATCAAAGTGGCTATGAGGTGAATCTGATTTATCAGATTATTCAGATAAATTGGGAAGGATCAAAGGATCCATCAATGGGAGTAATCTATCAGCATTGATGGTTTTCTCAAAGGGTTTATTTTTGAGTCAACCTTAAAAATCTAACATTTCCACCTACTTGACTGGAATATGAACCTTGAGTTTTCCTGAATTCATATTCAATGTTTAGAACAGATCTTCCTCTGCCTATTGCAATTTCGTTGCTTCCCTTGAACCTAAGCAGCGGTGTCAATTTAATTGAATGAACAGAAATATGCTACGCATATGTTCTTAGGCTCTCTCCAAGCATCAGAGTTAGGGCAGCTTATTCCTGCGCTGATTTTCATGACGTCTACTTGGCTAAAACCATTGTCAAGGAGGAGTTTGTCCCAGGTTGTATATCCTACTCATGGATTAATAGATACAAACTTTGGTCACATGCTTCAATGATTGTCTTGGCGGACAACTTCAGCCATTCTTTCAATCCCAGGGAGCCAACCTTTTCACTCCAATTAGTATATCAGGATGGCATTCTTATTTAACCGCTCAAAGTCACTTTTGAGCGATTTTAAATTTAAGTTTATTTATTCACAGCCATCTGCCCAAACCTATTCTTTGATGTCCTTGGCTCTGCCGCCTGCCACCCCAGTGTGTGCAGCAGTGCACCCCCACCTAGCGTTTTCCGCCCTGCAGGCAAGCGCGTTTGGACGGTCTCAAACAGCCCGCCCACTGCTTCCAACCGTTTTGTCCCCCCACGGGACTTAGCGCTCCACTTGGCGCGCGTCCACCCTTCTCGCCCCCATCCTCTAGCCCTCCCTCGCTCTGCTATTCGCTATTGCCTCATAGTGGACTATGGGCGTTTGTTCCCATATGCTGGTAAGGCAATTATTGACCTAGCCACTACAGCCTTTGCGCCAGCTGGCTTTATAGACTTCCGCCCTTTTAAGGGCTACTTTGACGTTGGGTTCCAATCTGAGGAGGATGCTGAAGCGGCAGCACAAACTCCTCTAATTTATAAAAAAAAACCATTCCCACAACCCATACTCGCCTCCCTTCAGACACCATGCTAGTGGTATCCTTTGCAAATCTCCCATCCCACCTTCCACCTCAGGTTTAGTATGACCAGTTGGTCGCGGGGCTCATGGCTTATAGCACTCAGCCCAACCTCATCTTTGCCATTCCATCTGGTGCGGAACGCCTTGCTGCTCCTCATGCAACAGCCACCATCATACCACACCACCTTACCATAGCCCAACGAATACCACCCCGCGCTAGTATGGCTGCATCGCCTGATCATTTCTTTTGGGCTCAGGTTGATAATGGTAGGCAGATTTGTTCTCTCTGCTTTGGCCTCGGTCATGCAAAAAGAGCATGCCCTAAGGCCAAATCTGCTGCTGCGGCTTCTGAGCCTCCTTCTGGAGGTTCAGTATGGGGCGCTTTGCTGCCCCCTCCCACCCTCCAATCTCGTTCAGTGGGCCCACATGGAAAATCAGCCCCCCCAAAACCTCCATCCTCACTCTCCCACCTAAATCTACGCCAGCCAATCAGAGCAATGCTTGGATCACCATTCGCACCCAAGCAGCTGCCCATTCGCCCAATCCTACCCACTCAAATTTAAACGCCACTATTCCAGTGAATTAAAATCCATGGGATCTATTGGCTGAAACTGACGAATCAGGTAATGTCCTCATTAGTAAGCATACAGGTCAACCTCTCTGCCAGGGTGATTATGGTCGGGCAGAATTTTTCCTTCCTGACTTCGATGAAACCCCTACCCCTCGCCATTTTGCTCCTCTACCCAATACAGCCCCCTTCTAAAGTGACCACCAGCTTGCCTTAGTTGCGGTGGCCTCTCCTCATTGCCCAAAACTACGCACCGCGGTGGCCCAGTCAGTGGCTCAGCTCCAGCATGGCCTGCCCACCATCTTCTTCCCCCCAACTTCCCTGAATCTCCCTGCAGTGACATCTCAAAACTATTCAATGATGCTGAAATCGCTGTTATGAATGTCGCAACGCTTGCTGCATTCAACCCCTCAGCCAAAATCACCCGACACAGTATCTCCCTTTTCACCCAACTTCCTGAAGCCCGCAAAGAGGCTGAAGTTCTCCTCGCAGCTTTTGTTGAAACACTTTCCCATCATTATCTTGATGCAGAAGTGGAAAACTCCTACTACGCTGACCTCAGCCCCCACTATGCAGATGCCCCAACGCCCTGGCTCTCTGCTCTGATCTGGTACTGTAACCAACACACCTTTATCAAGGTGGGTCTTTCTGAAAACCAACCCCCTGACCCCTCCTCACCCTCTGCCATGGTGGGTTAAGCAGTTTCTGCTTCCCACCTGGTTAGTAGTTTGTTTTGCCATTTTGAGTGTTGTTATCAGTACTGTCTATCCCCTAGTCGGCGTACCTCAAATAAATCGAGTATATCAGGATGGCAATCTTCTGGCGGAGTTTATCTTTGTACTCAGCTATTTCACTATGGCTTGAAATTATAGTGCGGTGTTGGGGTCACTCAACTATTATTATTGGGGCCAACAACTCAACAAAACGTGGGCTAAATATGATCAGCTTTATGACCTTATTCATCTTTTCCTTGCCGAGGATCCCTCTATTTGACCTCAAGATTTTGTTCAGGTTGACAGCTTTGTGGAGGAAGTCCTTGGTTCCTTGTCCATGCTGCTAGAAAATCGGGCTGATTCTCTTCCTCTTTAGGTCTAAATACCCATGATATTCAGGATGTTTGTTTCTGCTCAGCCATTCAGGCAGCTTTTGATGCCCTTCATCAGGATAACGCTGATGATTACCTTCCTAGAATGGCCTTACTCAGCCATCTTATGCATATTTTCCCCAACTGGATGCCCTCAGGTTGGCTATTGCATGTTGTGCCTCTTATTGAGTGGTGGAAAACCCAAGTGTATCGTGTTAAACTATCAACCCCAAAGATATATCAGCACCAAACTGATTTTTAGTTGACTGTCTTCTCCTGGGTGCTTGTTTTCCACCTGATTGCCTGCTCAATCAGGTAACTATCAATGGTTTTGTGCCTCCTCTCCCAATCATTCGCTGGGAGTCATCTACAATGAGTATGCGGCGCATCCAGCTTTATGCCAATAAAGCCCTTTCCCTTGTCACCAAGCAACTAGATTGGGCTAAATTGGTGTACAAAGATGAAGGATTAGGTTCCAAGTCACCTCCCCCTCAAAGTGGAGGAATAAAAATTTTTTATTTATTGAAATTTACCATTTTCTTATTATTTGTAATACAAAATCTTATTAATTTTTTTACTATGTATATAAATGATACATATATTTTTTACTAATTCATATCTTTTTTCTTTATTATTATAATTTTTTCTCATATTTATTATTTTTCTTATAAGTGTATATACTTATGTTTGAATTCTTTTCTTCTAATTGGCCCTCTTACTAAACTTTCTTAGGAATTTAGCATGAGCTCAATTATAGACATGCCCCAAATTTTTCTCCTTAATAGTGTAGGAAAAGTTTGAAGGTTTCTCTATAATGTCAAATGGGCCAATCCAAATGCAATTTAACTTGTGGGTTTGGCCCAAACCGTGTGTATTAAAAAATAATACCTCATCTCCCACAGCAAATTCAGGCAGATTATAATGGATTTTGTTCTTTTTCATGTTGGCCTTATAAAGTTTAAAGTTATTTTTGAAAGCCTGGGCTTGAAGTTTAATTAAGGTTTCTGCAAGCCTCTCAACATACTGAGAATAACTCAATTCTTAGGTTCTTGTAGCAAGGAATACAACAATAGCGGTAAGGCTGGGTGCTTCCCATATAAAAGTTGAAAAGGAGACATCTTCATGGCCAAATGGTAAGAGATGTTTTAGGCAAAAATGGCTGAACTGAGGAATGTATTCCATTTTGAGGGATTTTGAGAAGTCAGTTTTCTTAGGATAATGACAAGTGTTCCATTAACTCGTTCTACTGCACCATTTGTTTCCAGGTGGTATAGAGTTGACAGAACACCACGCACCCCCATTAATTCATTGAGCTTCTGAAGAATAACCACATTAAAATTTGTGCCATTATCTGTCAATATGAATTGCGGACATCTGTGCTGATGAATAACTTGCTCCAAGATAAATTTAGCAGTTGTTGAGGCTCCTAAGTCCCAAATAGCCGTAGCTTTGCCCAATTCGTCAAGTAATCAATTTCCATAATAATATATTTGGCTTTTGCATTTCTAATCTGGAGGGGTCCAACCACATCTATGTATATAGTGTGTGTAATGGATCATGTGGTACCTGATCCGTACATTGCTACAGATCAGTTTGTACTAGATCTGAATATAGAATCTATAACAAGAAACCTGAATGAGAGGGAATTGGAGCAAAGGAAATTCGACTGTCTGAAGCCAAAATGCATTTAAGTCAATATGATGATGGACTTATGGGCAGTTCAGATGATGATTCAATGGGGAATGGAATTTTCACCCAAGATGTGATGGACGGTTCAGGAGAGCTTAGTATAGGAGAAAGCTTGTTTTACATTTGCAAAAGCACTATTTATTTGGAGATAGGCTATCTTGAAGAGCCAGTTGAGTCTTCTATGATAATCCTAAAAATCAAATAAAGATTTTTTTTCATAATCAAAAAGAGTATTTTATTTTAAAAATAAAATAATCAGATTGGAAGACATGGGCTCCAATAGTGGGCATGGTGTGGCGTTGGCTTGGATCTTGGTATCCTCCTACAGCGTGTGGACAGAATATGAGTGCATGTGGCAATGGCAAAAGTTGATGGATGGGTTCAGGGATTGGCTCTGATGAGCTGGTCCTTAGTAGAGTCAGTTATATGGCTCTTACTTCTCAATTTCCTTATGGAATATTGGCGCAAACTCGTTTGTTACAGTGTGCCAAGTAAATTTGGGCTAAATAAGCTAGTATGAAGTAGCTTTTAAAAGGGGTTTTCCCCTTGGCACTCTTGGCAACAGCTCAAAGCTTCATGGATGTCAAAATGCATCGATTCCCAACAGTAATTTTGCTTGAGCTGCTCCTTTGTTTTTTTAATGCCTCCATGGCTGGTGGCCTTATGAGAAGCTAAAATTAGATCTGCTCGAGCTGATGGATATGGAAATACATATTTCTTCTCATCAATCACCTTGAAGAAGACTCCTTTCTCAGTGTAGGTATCCTTTCTTACTTTGGAAAGAATTTTCTGCACTTTTTTGGGCTCATCAGCAAAATTTCTAATAACCATCTTCTGAAACAAGGCATATACAGGCTACTAGAGGGTAGCCACGATGGGCAGAAGGGACAGACAATCAGCATTCTGATGCTTAGCACCAGCTCGGTGCTTGATGGTATAGTCATAAGCCTGCAGCTTAAGTGCCCAGCGAGCCATTTGTCCTTCTGGCTCCTTCAAGTTGTTAAACCATCTTAGGGATGCATGATCAGTAACCATGGTGTAATGCACTCCATGAAGGTATACTCAGAAATGTTTATAGGCATATATAACTGCCAGACAATCTCTTTCTGTCCACAAATAATTTCTTTCGTGGGCATTTAGGATCCAACTAGCATAGGCTACTGGGTGCTTTTCGCCATCTTCTCCAACTTGGGACAAAACGGCTCCAATTTCCATTAATGATGCATCAGTTTGGACAATAAACTCCCAGTTAAAGTCAGGATAGCGCAACAGTGGTGATACTAATAGGGCCGAACAAAGCTTTTTAAATGCCTCCTGGCAAGCCAAAGTCCACTCAAAAGAGACCTTATCCTTAAGTAAATAAAATAAAGGCTCTCTGATCTGTGCAAAGTAAATAATAAATTGGTAATAGTACCCAATCATACCCAAAAATACTTGAATATCCCGCTTGAATTCAGTCCTCTTCATTTTAGATATTGCTTCCAATTTGGCCAGTTGTGGCTGAAGACCTTATTCATCAATTACAAACCCAAGGTATTTCAGCTGGTCCTTAAAGAATTGAACCTTCCGGGGCTTGATCTTCAAGTTTGCAGCTGTTAACCTCTTGAAACCTTTTCTAGATTTTCCAGATGATCATCAAAGTTATGACTGAATAAGTTTATATCGTCTAGGTTTACTACTACACAGAGCAATTTAAGATTGCCTATTATAGTGTTCATTGCTCTCTGGAGGATTGCTGGAGCATTACAGAGTCCTTGAGGCATCCTCATTGGTTGAAATAACCCTTCTTGGGTAATAATAGCGCAATTTTCTCGCTCAGCTTTGGGCAGGTCAATTTGCCAATACCCACTAATTGAATCCATCGCTGAGAAGAACTTTGCACCCCCAAGTCTGTCTAGGGCATTGTCAGTACGCGGAAGAGGATAGGAATCCTTTTTTGTAATGTTATTAAGCTTTTCGGAGTCAATAACAACCCTGTTGCTCCCATCAAACTTTTTTACAATGAGAATTGGGGCATCCCATGGACTCTTGAATGGCATCAACATACCACAATCGAAAGTATCTAAAATTCCTTTGACACAACCTCTTCAGCAGTTTTCAGAACTCCTTGTTTGGCCTAAATCGGATAGGTAAATGGTCCCCAGTATCTATTGTATGGGTTACTCCTCTCAGAACATCCCAGTTCAAAATTGTCCTTAGCGAATATTTCATGGTATTTCTTGAACAATCCTTGGACTCAGTTCTTTTCCTGATCATTTAGTTCCCCTAAATTGGCCACAGGTATGACATTATGCACATAATCCAACTCATCATTGGGGAGCCCTAGCTCATCCAGGGTTCCAAAATTGTGTAAAGATTTAATCTCCGTGATGGGAATCAGATGGAGATAGGCAACCACCTGGTGCCTTTTTATAAAAATTGGCCGATTCTACATGTTTGCACAGAGGAAACTAATTTCTTGATGTCCAGAAATATTTAACCCAGGCGCCACATTAGGTTCAAGTCAAGTTTGGGACCAAGGTTGATAAACTTCGCCTTAAAGCCCTTCTGGGATTTGAATTGTTAGCCCAGTCGGGACTACTGCTTGCATTCCTGAGTCCAGAGTTAGCTCCCTGTTTGCTTGGAGGGGTATTCCATTAGACTCATGAATTTACGTTGGTAGAACCTTGACACAACGCTTTGATTTATGGTATTTGATAGGGATTAGTCCATCTTGATAGGCCAGAATAATAAACAGATTAGGCTTCTCTAGTCCCAATTTTGTGTCTTTATTATAGTAAATTGGGATGGTTTGGTTCAAAATAGTTAAGGTATCATCCTTATGGCTAGTGACCACTCAATATCTTCTCATAAAATCAGTGCTAATAAGGACCTCATAGTTCTTATTAGGCAAGCCTATAGCTGGAGCGATTACTACTAAAGACCCAAATCTTATAGTTAAGGCACTATATGCCCCAAGAGCTCTGGTGGTATGTGTTCCTGCAGTGCCATATTATTGATCGTGGGCAACATCTGGGGCTATTACCAACTTTTTCTCCAACTTAGTGCTGATGATAGTTAGAGGAGCTCCACTATTAATAATGGCCCAAACATGGACCTTTTTGACAGCAATATCACCATAGGTACACTCAGAGTATGGTTCAGAAGTGTTTATTAAGTGAATAGATTTGGAGTTTCCTGACTCCAAGTGTGATTTGAGGCAAGAACATATTTCAGGGAAGTTCACCTCCATAGTCTGCATAGAGATTGTGACCTATACATCTTTTAAGGAGGGCAGGTCATGAGAGCAAGTAGTATGAGGATCAAGGCCATGGTACATAATTTGCTTAGCATATGGTTTAGCTACCTCTATTCTGGATTCTTCTGAGGCTTCACCTGGTTTTTGGCTTTTTTGGGATCTGGTTGTAACCATATGTACATTGTCAGCCATAATACAATGTTAGGAATCTTTATTAATTGAATTGACACAAAAGGTTTTCCAGGATTGGGAGTATTGTTTTTGGTATGATGAGTGATAGTAGAGCATTTGCCTCTACTCCAACTGCCCTTTTCCCGATTCTGAGTCCTTTTCAACTCATATGACACATTAACTCCTGTTTTCACGTCCATTTGGGTATAGCACTTGTTGGCAAAGTTCCCTTTTCTACCACAACAATGGCAAGTGATAGCATTAAATTTGGGACAGTTATGTTTCTGCTCCTTAGAATTCTTATTTCTTTCTTGATTGTAACTTGTACTACTAAATTTCTGTTGAGTATACACCCGTTGTGGATTGTTTGGCGCCTCAAAACATCTTGCACAGCGGTCTTAATAGTCCACAAGTTTATTTGTTTCCATATTGCGATTAAAGGCAGGAATCATTACTCATTCCAAATCATGATAGGGCTGCACAGCATGTTCCATGACAATTAACGCATTATATTTGGTCATAATGTTCAATCCGAGGAGCACTTGAGCTTCATGATAAAATCAATTGGAAAAGTCTTTAATAACTCATTGGGTATGAACTCAATATTCAAGAGCTCCATCTTTTGGGTTGACAGCTTTTTGGGCCCACCGAATTCCTTAATGACAGCCTGTCTGGCCTCATTGTAGGACCAATCTTCCCCTAAATAGGGCATTACAAGGTCTACACTGTGCAAGTCTAAACAAATTGATGAGGGCTGTCACTTTTGATTAATCAGACGCTCCTCTCATGGCCTTCTCAAAAAAATTTAAGAAGGAGTATACACTGCCTTCTTTATTAAATCTTGGCAAATCAAGTGGTTTGAAGTCATCTTTGCCCGAGTACCTAATTGGAGAGTCATTTTCTCTTCTTAAGTTTGACTGACTTGGAGAACCTTTGGGAAGAATAGGATGTTGTGAGCGACTTTGAGTGGGCATAGAGGTTAGTACTTGTGGCACTTTTTGTGTATTCAATACATCCGTTCCATAGTCTTCATCTGCCACGTGATAATCATCAGAATCGCTTGACTCTGTTTTTTAAACTCAGGACTGACGAAGTTTCTTAAGACCAACTTGGCGTGCCTTTAGGGTCGCTTCTTCATCCTCCCTAACACCAAGATTGGTCGCACACTTACAGCTATTAATTTTAAGATTTTCCATCTCCATGTTAACTTGAGAGAGATCTGCTTCAGCTAATGTTATTCGGGCAGAAAGTGCTTTCATTTTTTTCTGACATTCTTGTCATTCTGGTATTAGCAAGCAACATTCGACTCTCCATATTATTTTTTCTCCTCAAATAAGATTGTATTGAAAGTACAAAGTTCAGAAATAGTTGCCCATACGTTGGCTAATTCAGCTTTGATATCTGAATTGTCTAGATGTTCTACTGTAGCAAGAGGTAACTGGGCTAAATCCTCAATATCCCTCTGAGTAGCTGAAAATTCAGTCCGAATATAATCTTCCAAATTTGACATATTTTTC
The DNA here is from genome assembly GCA_022478985.1 of Massospora cicadina. Taxonomy (NCBI): domain Eukaryota; kingdom Fungi; phylum Entomophthoromycota; class Entomophthoromycetes; order Entomophthorales; family Entomophthoraceae; genus Massospora; species Massospora cicadina. Next base: position 22,756 of record JAKSZP010008377.1, read on the forward strand.
CTCCAACTCTCAAAGGGTTTTTCTTGAATCATGACCCTGTTGTAAAAGGTTTTCCATATTGGCTGCAACATAATGGTACTGCGTCTCAAGTCTAATGCAGTGGTTGGTAATATTCTGTTTCCACTGGCTTGATAATCCAGAATTGTTTAGCACTTGTGTTACTAATTTTGGGACGCCTTCATTAAGCTGAGCTACCAACTCATCAATCTGACCATGAGCTTCTGCTGCAGCTCCAGTGTTTGAAACAATTTCTTTGCGCACTTCAGCAAAGCAAGTATCCAGCTTCTCTAACAAGCAAGCTTGAGCTGACCGTTTCTCATCTTGGAGACAGTGAAGGTGAGAAAGCTCAAGATTTTAGCGTGCAAAAATGCTTTGAGCATGCTTGATAGATGGTTGTACAAAATTGACCAAATATTTGTATGTGTTGGCCTGACTCTCCTGAAGTCTTAGGGCCAAAGCAGCCATGTTGGCTTCTCTGTATTTTTGATAAATTTATTCTTCAGTACTTGATCCTTCATATAATAAAATAGGATAAAGCACAGGTCAATTGTTGAAGAACCAACCTGGCATCTTTAAAACAGGGTTTCCAACAATTCCTTGATGTTGGCCTGGGTAAACTTGGCCATATTAAAGGTAAAGTTGAACTGGTTCCAGTCACTATTAGCTCTTGTGAGTATTCATTCCCCTCCTCATTGTCAGAACAATTAGAGGTAAGATGTTCAATGAACTGAACATCACTTGTTTCCATTTCGTTGTCACTGTATATTCAGGAAAATACTGAAAGCTGATAGTCCATAACATATTATGTTGTTGTATTTTTTGAGTGAGCACCAAATTATTAAGTTTTCAGCCAATGGTGCAAGCTAAAATGACTTAACAATTAATTTGAGGATAAATAAACGCTTTTCAAATGAAACTCCTGCTCTTATTCAGGAAGTAGATTCTCTGATAATCCTGATAATAGCCAAGGAACTCTGGTACGCTCACCATTCTTAAGTCTACTGGCAACAACAATTATGAGACCTTCAGTCTTTATACAAAATAGAAAATTATTCCTCTATAATTGGGACTAATTCTCTGGCAGGCAACTATGTACTTCTCTTTGGGAAGTATAAACGCACACAACTATCTGATATAGATGTAATGGTGACAGATAAAAATATCAGATAGATGACAGATGAACAACAATAATTAATAAACTAAGCAACAGTAGTTATTAATGATCAATAAAAATGGTAAATGATGATTAATTAATGTTTTATTATTTGGCCAGGCGCCAGTATTATATACTTCTCGGGCATCTCCTGGCCAAACTCATCTATCAGATGAGTTCATTCATATTATGCCAATCCTCTGCTGATCATGGCAATAATCATGAAATATTCCCCAAGTCAATTTGGCCCATGAATTGACTAAAAATTAATCATAACATCCCTCTGAAGGCAATTTTACTCTCATATTTGGGACAATTTTGGTTGCAAACTCAACACTAAAATCTTTCCAATTAGAACTATTTCATAACTTGACGAATAACAATAAATGGGTTTAATTATATATATGAACAATAAAGATGATGCACCCCTAATTGGGACGTCAGCAGGCCTCTCAATAGCACTAAGTACACCCTTAATTGGGACGTCTATTTTTAAGTGCTTAATAAATTGGTTACATTAATTGAACCCAAAATTCCGCCTTAGTGCATTGAGATTAGTGCACTAATTTAGGAGGTGCAATTCAGTTAATGCCGTGAGACCACTTTGCACCCAAGTGGACCCATAATTGGCCATAATGTGATTATATCATAGCTATTATTAGCTACGATAATTGGGTTACTTCAAATGCTATCAAAGTGGCTATGAGGTGAATCTGATTTATCAGATTATGCAGATAAATTGGGAAGGATCAAAGGATCCATCAATTGGAGTAATCTATCAGCATTGATGGTTTTCTCTAAGGGTTTATTTTGAGTCAACTATCAAAAGCTAACACCCCCCTCCCCCTCCACCATGGTGGGATAAGCAGCTCGTCGCTGTGCCACCTAGTAAGTTGTTTTCTCATTTCATTAGCACTTTCCGCTGCTGTTTAGGGTGGTCAGTTAATATTTTGGTTGATTTAGTTTTTGAGTTTCTGTTTTGGTATTGTCCATCCCCTGGTCAGCTTGCCTTTGTTAAATAAAATAAAAAAGAAAAAGGTATAATCCAACATTTAGGAGCTTCAGGTTCCCAGGCTCTAAATAATTAAGGGATACATGGTATCACAACTGTGGTCCTGACAAAATTGGTACTCCCTGCCAGGTACACCTTTAGTTCATGGTGAAAATACAAAGCAAAAAAATAAAATCAACAATGGACAATATTTATTTTTTGGCTTTAAAAACGCCTTAGATTGTGAAGCCGCCCATCCCAGCAACTGGGAAATAATATGCACATAGGAGATACAGTGGCCAGTTGTGACATCCTATTTCCCTGATAATGGAGGTGACCCTCCGCACTCCATCCGTAAAAAATATAACTTACACTTATCAGACTTCGCTGAATCTCTCCAGCTCCTGTTATCAGTGGCCTTTGTCCATGTAGGCTGAGCTAGTATAAGATGGGCTCTTGCAGTGCCAGCCTCTATGATGATATTGGCTCAAAGTTCTTCTATCAATATAGATCAGGTTGGAGCTAGACGTATGGAACGCTATCTGTGTCACTTTGTACATCACACCTTATATCACCCACTTCAGGTAACAGGGTTTCATCACCAGGAATTACTCCGCCACTTGGAGTTATTGGACATAATAAACTCGCAGCTCCTCCAATTTTACCAATCTGCCTCCAAGTTTGGCAGTTAAAACCAAAATGCTAAATTGAAAATCGGCAGCTTATCAATGAGATACAAGATGTGGAAACCCTTCTGGATTAAGAGATCATGAGTATCTTTCAGATGGAACTTGCTAATCATTTTAGACAGCTAGAGGTCATTATCCATAATCAGTTCATAGTTTGTACCTGAGAAGTACAATCTGATTTTATAACTTTATCACCTTTGTGGACAAATACCTCCAGTCATTAGAGTAAATGAATATAAATTATGTGATGGCCAGAATAGCCTCCGTTCTTCGGGACCACAAGGAGTATCTGGTGAGCTGGACCCTCAGTTATGATGAATGTGGTGGTGAATGGGGACCCCCTGGTTGTGATTGACAGGATGGTGGATGAGGACCCCTGGACCAAGAAGACCTCTGGGACCCATTATTGGCCCAGGAATCCCTTACAAACGCCTTTAGGCGTTAAATTCAGAAATTAGAAAACCTTGATGTCCAATTTAATATGTGTCACCTATGGAGCCCAACTCACTCAGGATGGAGTTTCCTCTTCCAGAAGTTTCCTTAACTGCTCTCATGAATGCCTTGGGGCCTTGGCAGCCCTACCTGCTGTGGTAAATGAGTTGGACCAATCAGTTCGCCACTAAACAACATCAACTCAAACTTCAAGCCACCAATACCACCGTTGGAAATTAATCAAATGGATTTATCCCAATAATATCAGAATCAGGAGTGTCAGTTAGTCAGGCTTTATTGCCAGCTAATTGCCTTTTTCAATATTATCTAATGTCAATATTATTAATCATTTAGGTTTGGTGGATTCTTAGCTTGTCACTGACTGCAAAATTGTGGGTGATTGTGGAAAGTTCTGGCAGAAATCTGATGTATCTCTATCAACCATCTAAAACTGATTTCGCTGCCTCAAATTCAAGTCCGGCGGAATTTTATCTTGATTCCAATTGCCATAAAAAATGATTGTGGGATTTCCCAGCAGAAAGCCAAAGTTTTTGTCATCAATTGTCTAAATATGAATTTGCTGCATAATAAGGAGTACCGGTGACTTGTGTTGAGCATGCTCAAAGTATCTATAATAACAGTTTTTATATTTGGTTGACTGGTAACCTATTCTCGGGATGAGTCAACCTAATATTTGTTGATTGGGATTAGCGGAATAGGAGAAATTTCTACCACTGATAACAGCAATTGGGCGAGGTTCTGGCTTGGATAGCTGAGGTGGTTTCATAGGCGCATTATCCTAGATTATAAATAATCTTCCTTCCCTCCAAATAAAGATCTCTCTTTTGCTCACTTTTCTATTTATTTGAAGTGGCAAGAGCCACTAAAGTGGATAGATTTGGGACTGGAGATCCCCAAAGTAGGCTTGGGGTGATGTGCATGAAATGGCCAACGCTGCCAGATCTCACACCTCAGCCTTACAAGGAACCAATGGAAACCTGGCCAAGTGGCCACCAACGATGATGTGCATCTGGACGTCAGCCTTGAGGGTGGTGCAGCGCAGGAGTGCCATGGTCACCAAGGATGAGGATGGACTTTCCAAGTCACACCCAAGATGTGTTGGCGATTGGTCATGAGGGTGGTGCAGTGTGGGAGCTCCATGGCCACCCAGGATGGGGGATGAATTTGCTGAGGCACACCCAAGAGGGATCAAGTGGATAAGGCGAAGTAGTTGGTCTGCTGAGTTGGTTTGGACGTGGACTTGTAGGGGGTGGTACACCTATGAAGGCGAAACAGCAAGGGTCAGCCAGTCTCCATACTGGTTGGCCTGTCACACTAGTGGAGCCCACTGTTCAAAAAGGAATTTTCTGACACAAAAAAGAGGCATTATTTGTTACTAAGGTGAAGTGAACTCCATGGACATATACCCAGAATTGTTTACATGCGTAGATGACCGCCAGACACTCTTTCTAAGTTACCATATAGCTTCATTCATGAACGTTAATGTCTGACTGCAAAAAGCAACAGTTGTTATATAATCAGAATTGATTTTGAAAAATACCACCACAACAGCAGTGAGAGAAGCGTCTGTTTATATAAATAAAAGGTTTTTAAATTTAGGGTATAGCAATAGTGGAGCTTATGGCAAGGCAAAACTGCAGCTTATCAAAGGCCAGCTGAAAGTTCCCAGTTGTAACAATTGAAGACATCCCATTTTTGACCGTCATCTTTCTGTGGCAGATCAATTTGACGCCAAACAATTGCCAGATATGAGGTATCCACAAGGTAAGTGTTTCAACTCATCATACATAATTAAGTTAACCTCAGATCTAGGGAATTTTGTAAGTGAGAAGATTTGTAACAGGTAAGCGAGGAGTTGCCCCCAGAATTAGCCTTGATCTTTTTTATTTACAAAATAATCACACAGACAAAAGTTAAATCTGATAGTATAATGGCACCACAAACCACAAATAGATAAAACTCAAGATATTTTGGCGGACTAAGCCCTGAAAACCAACCTTTTTTGTTACAGATAAAAGAACTAGGTTCACCATGGGATACCAGGTAAGACAAGACAAGGAGGCCCCGAGGCCACCAGAGAGACCCACGCAAGGTGGGAAATGAAGAAGAAATATGAACTGAATTCAGAATCGCGTGGGCCTGACCTTTTAAGGTCACCTTTCCAGGGAGCACATCCCATACTATTCTTTAGACCTTAAGAGAATAAAGGATAGCTCAGAAGGGGCATAACCCAGTGACAAGCCCCATATAAGCCGCAAAACCTAAAAAAGCATTTCAACTCAATTTTTTGAAATCCAAATCTAAAGTCAAAATGTAACAATTGGTTTGACCAGACCATTACATCACTCCTCCTAAGAAGGAGCCCCCATAAGAGGGGCCCCATAGCAGGAGGTAACTACCCCAAGGGCTTCCACAACAAAATGGATCTGGAACTGGACTTTGATAGCCAGTCCACCTGGAGAAGGGACATATGCCCACCGCATGGCTATATGGTTATCCCACACAGGGTGGGTTGACCGTGGGATGAGGAAGCCTTGCTGGCCAGATCCCTTGGTGCCATCCAGATTTCTGGGGAGGGGGAAGCCCCACTGGGATTTTGCACTGACATTATGCTCAGGTTTAAGGTTGGTCATCAGTCACTAACTCCCCCCAAGTGCTGGGTTCTCAACAACTTGGCCCTGAAGCAACCACTGAGGTCAGAAAAACTGGGGATCTGGTGACGTGCAACCAGCACAGGTAGTCCAGAATAATATAACGATCAAAAACGTTCCAGTTTTTGGCAGCTATCTTGCCATGTCAGATTAATTTAGTGTCAAACAATTGTCTGATATGAGGTTCCATCAAGGTAAATGTTTCAACTCATCATACTCATCAATTTAACCTCAAATCTAATAAAAACTATAAAATGAAAAAAGAAGACACAGTAAGCGAGGATTTGACCCCATAATTAGCCTTGATTTCTTTATTTGCAAAATAAAAAATGCGGATAATTTAATCCCAATAGTATAATGGCACTGCAAATTACACATAGAAAAAACACAAGTCAGATTTTGGTGGAACAGAGCCCTGAAAACCAAACTTTTTAGTTATGGGTACTAAACTAGGTCTGTCGTGGGTACCAGATAAGATAAGGAAAGGGTGGCTTCAAGGCCACCAGAGAGACTTGTGTAGGGGTGGGAAACAAAGAAGAATTCTGAACTGAGTTCAGAATTGTGTGGGCCTGACCTTTCAAGTCACTCTTCTGGAGAGCCCCTCCAGCACTATTCTTGCGTCCCCTAAGAGCATAAAGAAAAGCTCAGGAGGGGAACATCCCAGCGCCAAGTCCTGCATAAGCCGCAAACCCTCAAAAAAAGCATTTTGACTCAATATTAGGAAATCTGAATCTTGAGTCAAAATGTAACAATTGGTTTGATCTGACCGTTACAATTTGGGTATTTATACAAAAGCTAGAAGTACCTAAATATTCGCCATGGTTAGGGGAGATTATATAAGTGCGGCATCAGGTTCTGAATTAGAGCAACAAAATGGTGCAAATATATTTCACTAAAATTTTGAGGAACATACAAATTAATTTTAATTCTAACATTAAGTTGATAGGCCGCTGGAATGGTCAAACTATAATTAGTTCATATAGAAATACCTTAGATTCTGAATCTGGTGGCTTATCACTACGTACAACCACAAATCCACTGATAACCCACACGCAATATACCATCTTTAAGTGCTAGGTTAACAAACCTATGCCTTTGAGGCGCTGGGTCATAATCCTTATGATTATAAAATAATGAAAGAGTTTGTCCAAGAATTTTCAAGGTATTTTCTTTAAAATAAGCGTTGACTCCATGAGCCTTCATAAACGAGGTCTTAATAAGGAAGTTCTAAGTTGATTTTAAAAAAATGATAGAGGGAGTAGAGAATACCATTAAACTAAATTGCAGCAGCAATACACTTAATGTTCCTTCAAAAGTTGTGGTCTGAGGGCCCACAGTACCATAGATTTCTAGTGTTCTATGTCAGGAACGAGACCCAGTCTCTTTACCAGTTTAGTGGACACAATATCAGCTGTTGCTCCACTGTCAACAATTGAGCGAACTTTGGGCTTATTTACTGATTTATCAATATAATTATATCATCAAAAGTAAGAATTTGCCTGATTTATTCTGAGGATAACTTAAGTATTTGCTTAGCTTAAAAATGTTTGAACCTCAATGCCTAACTGGGAGCTGGATTACATCAAAGTCTCAATAGGCATCACTACTTGGACCCCATTAAATTAGGGGATATTGCTAGATGTAACCGGAAGCTCAAGTATTACTTATTGTTTAATATAAGGCTCCACTACTTTTTTCAGTTTCAACTCAGCTTTGCACTATTTTAGGGAATGTTTAATCACGGTTTCCATATCGTCTGCTTCTAATCACAGAATCGTTGGAGGTGAGGCATCATTGTCATCCTTCTACTGGATGGAAAATGAGGTTAAAATTTTTTGCAAATGGGATAAAAAAAGAGGAGGTATAAAGAATCTCAGATCTACTCTAACATGATTTTCCCAAATCCATCTCTTTCACAGGGCTTACTGAATAAATCCTAGGCTTATAATATGGTTTAAGGCAATGATTGGCATAGTGCCCAAATTCTTGCAAAGATAACAGATGACCCAATCAATAAGCCTATCAGAACAAGGGCCATACGCTTAAGTTAATTCTTTAGTTGAGGAGATGGCCCAGTTAGCAGGTTATAAGGCTCCTGTGGACTTTGGTTAGGCGCTATAAAAGTACCAATGCAACAGCGGAGATAATGCCCTAAATTGGTATAATTCTACTTTAAGAACTGGTATAAGGACCCTATACAATTCCATGTACAGCATGCAGGCGTGGCAAAGAGCAATATGAGCGTCAAAATCATTTATAATGTTAGCCTTCACACATTTTTGCCTCCAAATAAAAACGTTCAGAAAACCTTTTTATAGTTTTGTCTCGTTTAAAAGGGATTAAGTAATTTCCATTTTCCAAGTGGTCATCCTTTTGCTCCATCAAACTACTTGATAAGAAGATCACTAAGATAAGGTGAGACATGCACACTTCTTTAGTTCCAGCATAACTATCTCCTGACATGCATAGTCCAACGAGTTCACTACCACTTCCAGTTTAGTGGTATCATGTACTCCGCCCATACTAATCTTTAGTAGAAATAAAAACTGTACACATTCGCCTTCTTGTCAAACTTCATTAAAAAACCAGAATTAACCAGAAATTAATTTTTATGGCTGCTGGGTAACGGGCCTGCAGTGTCCCTATCTGACTTCCTAAGTTACTGGTATGAGGAGGAAAGTGACATGTCTGTGAGTCACCATATTGTCAAGGTTCATGGAAACTCCATTGGTTAGAATGGTTGGGAAAACAGAAAGCAAGTTACAAATAACCCACACTGCATCACCCTCACTTACATGTTCCATCAGAAGGGTTTCTGGATACATGGACCCTAGAGACACTTGTAGATATCCTGAAAAATCTCTGACTTAAATTTGATTCATCATTTCACCAAAAGATGGAAGTTCTCCTGAAATGTGATCTCCATCTTAACAATTGTTTGGGTGACAGTCAAAAAGTCTGCTTTTAAAGCACTGTTTTCACTTACTAGGGGACATATGTTTTTTAGTGTTAAGTTCCAGATGTAAGGAGTCAAGCTCCAGGAACAATTTGGTAACAGAGTGAACAGTTTTGTCTCTAGCAGTATCAAGGCTACCAAGGCGGCGTTGATAAATTCATATATCTATTTTACTAATACCTTCAATTGACAATCATGACCTTTTAGTACATCATAAAGTAGTATTATGTGAGCCTTTAAATCCGCTTGTAATTGACAAATCTCATCAGAATAATTTAGCTGGACCTCAAGACTAGCTACTTATGAGTCAGAGGGTGGCATTAGCTCCACTCTGATGTAGTCCTCAACTGGATGGTCAAAAAGTCATACTTAATAACAAAATTCTCAGGGAAGCAAGGCGTGTCCCCTGTAGTGAGAGCTAAATGTTGAAATTGGCGCTCAGGTGTCATAATTCAAGTGCACAGGTCAATGCACAAAAACAAAAATTACATTTTGAAGACAGCAACTTTTACTTAACTTAACTGAAGAAACTGTGTTTATAGCAATTGGGTCTTTATTTAAGAAAGTAAGAGAGCACACTGTAGTATCAGCTACTGCCAGGACAAAGAGGCTTACTCAAGTAATCCTCTGGTAGTCTTCCACAGCTTCTCTAGGAAAAGATACTCTTCCAGATGGCAATCCCCCAGATATACTCCTTCTACCAGAGATCTCATTGTTTCTTTTTATGGTTACTAAGAAACACTCCAGAATGATAGACTAAAATCATATATTCCAAAATTAGGTTGGAAAGCAAATAGCTAGAGCTCAAAAGTTTTCCATAAAAAAAATCTAATGCGCCAAATGTGATTTTTTTTACCAGAAGATAACCATATAAATATGGGAACCCTATTACTGATTATTTTATACTGGCACAAGGAAGCGAAAAATATTATGGTAAAATAAATTAAGAGGTGATATGGTAATCAAGGCCATGGCGCTTTTGGTCAAAAATTAATAGAAAAAATTTGTGCCAATAGAGATTTAGGGATTTTTTAATAGTAAATTAATTTAATACCTCTTACTTTTCTTTCTTGTTGCAAACACTTTTGCAACCCATTCAATTCAAGACTAAATCTAGTTTGATAATCTCATAGAGGGATTAGTCTGCGCCCATGTCTGGGAGCAGTTGGGCAAGCAAGGCAAGAGGAGCAGGCGGAAGGCCCGTGGCCTCTAACATTCAAAAATGCCCCGGAGAATCTGGCGGAATAGAAAAAAATCTAAAAAAACTGGCGGTCACAATTTCCCCAAAGATACTCGTGTGGCAAGCACGATGCAACCAGTATATCAACACGCCACATTCCCAGCCACTTTTGCCGGTGGAATTTGGAGTCTGTGTGTATCTGGACATCCAAAAAATGGCCCTATGGGAAAAATTTTGTGAAGATGTACACAAAATTTTCCTGACCGCGGTGTACGTTGCACCTCACTCCATATTGCACGGTTGGCTGGACCTAGGTTTTGAAAGCAAAATAGCAGCAGATGAGGCTGCAGTGGTGCGCATAGTGGTTGACCTCCCCGAAGGGCAATGGGTCGTCAAAACTAAATGCACCAGATGGATAAAATCAAACCAAATTTTCCTCACGTTTGACTTTTTTGCCTACTATGGTAAAACGTGACATTTTGGAGCAACACCTGAAAGATAATCTCACCATATACAGCGAAATACAATCTTTCAAAATGCAACGTTTCAGCTGATGCCACACCTGTGCACCGGCAAAGCCATCGCAGTTCTGACCCCAACTGAGGAGATTGTGAAGGACCTAACCCAGATCCCGCACTCCACCTTTATTGACATCGCAGGGCACACCACCCACCCATTCCAGGTAACCGTGGACAGCACGCCCCCCATTTGCACCCACTGTGATGCGTTCGGCCATAAAGTGCATGCATGCCCCATCAAAGAGGGCATCACATTCCAAGAGCACCCCTCAGCGGCCATGGCTAGCGGAGAGGCGCACTATGAACCAACCGCAAGCACCAAGGAGGCTTTCCCGTGGGGAGCACAAGGCTGCTACCTATTGGTAAAGCCCATCTCCCCGCAGGAGTGGAAGAAGGCCAAGCAGGCCCATAGGGCCATGGCCAAGGAAGCGGCCAAGGCCACCACCACCATCCCACACTCACAACGCCAGGAGGACATGGAGACCTTCGCGGCAGAAGCAACTTGGGAATCCATCACCCAATCAGATTGGGAGGCCCAAGCCAAACGGGCCACTCAATCTGAGGATCTGATGGGAGATTCAATCTCACCCAATCGCTGCACCCAAGCCCCAGTCAAAACTGACTTGGGACCTATCCCAACCAAAAAAAAATTTTGCCCCACTTGACGGTGCACCAAACTTATCTGCACCGCAAAAAATTTGTCTGACGTCAGGAAAACAAAAAGTGAAGGCAAAATCCAATGTGACTCTTTCCACAAAGATTAATAAAAACCCTGATAGCGTTGCTGCTAACACCCATGCTGCCATGAAGGCCCGTGGGGATCTAGAGGAGGCTAGTGGGCCTGGGTGCCCACCCCCTCGCACCTAAGGTGTGATGGGGAAACCTTCACTCTAGGGATGCTGAATATCGCTGGACTCAAGGCCTCCCCATCCTGGGCTAGGAAACTGAGTTTTTTACAAAACAATTTACCCGTGGATATCCTGGCCATCCAGGAGTCCCACTGTTCATGAGGTTCCGAGGAAGCTTGGAAAACAATGCTCCTACCATCCCTATCCTTTTGGTCGAAGCACTGTGGGGTGCTAATTCAGAAAAACAATTTTTTCAATTTTACATCTTAAGAAATATTCCTAAATGGCCGAGTGCTTGTTGTCACCTTCTTATGGGCTGATGCCGCACACACAATCATCAACATTTACACCCCAAACGGTGCACATGAGCATCAGGAATTTTTCTCGTCAGTCAAATCCCTCCCACTACCCCCCAATTCTTTCCTAATTGGTGACATGAACTGTTGGCTAACCTCACCAACGGACTGGTGGCCGCCCTCACCCCACGCCCCACAGGGTCACGTAGAACTACGCATTCTAAAAGCCACCCTTGGGTTAATGGATGCGCTGCTGCAACATGCCCCACTGCTCAAAAACATGACACATCCCCACATCCACAACGGCCAATTAAGGTCCATGACCCGCATTGACCTTATTCTAGCACCGGCGAAATTCCAACCCCACTTCTCCCACTTCAAAACAACGAAAATGGAATTCTCCAACCACTGACTGGTCTCAATAACATACCACTTACCCGTCACAGTTGTAAAGGCCCCACATTGGTGCAAAATCTGCCCCTCAGAGCTTGCGTCGCCAGGATTTTCCATGTGGGTGGAAGAGGCAACTTTGGCAAAATTGTTTGTTGCACCGTTTTGCGCGGACCCCATTTCCACATGGGCAACTTTCAAAGAAGACACCATCCACCACTATCACCATCTCTCATCTAGATGCTCACGAGCCACATCGGCGGTTATATCATGCACGCTGGCGGAATTGGCCCACTTGGAGTCCAACATTCCAGCCTCAGGATATAGCCCTGCATGGGGCCAGAAGTGGGCGGAGGCAGCTGCCCACCTCAATCACTTGAAAGGCAACACAAACATTGGGTTTGTGTCCAATACAGGGCCACACGCATCATTAAAGGTGACAAGTGCACCGCATACTTCTTCAAAAAAATTTTACACCACGCCAGAGCGTGACATGCACACAGGTGCAAAGATTGGATAATTCTATTGTGGACACACTGGCTGGAGTGGCAATCAAAACGCAAAGATATTACTCTGAGTTATACCGAGCTGAACCAATTCAGCCAGCCGAAATGGCAGAATTTCTCGACAGAGCTCATATCTGCACCATTTTCCAATACCCAGGAATTATGAATTTAATTTATTTCGAATGAATTATGGACTACCATTCGCGGTGCGCCAAACCAAAAATGCCTAAGCCCAGATGGCATTCCATATGATTCTACAAAAAATATTTTAAATATATATCCCCATTGCTGCTAGCCTCACTCAACCAAGGCCTGTTGGAAACGCGCCTCCTACCAGGAGGACATGAGGCCTTTACGGTCACACTCTTCAAGAAAGGGGATAGGCTAGACTTAGCCAACTGGCGCCCCATTTCTCTAACAAACACAGACACCAAAATTTTAACCAAAAATCATGGCTAACTGTTTAGGGACTGTAGCATCTGCCACCATCTCCCCAGAACAATTTGTTTTCATCCCCAGAAGGTCGATTTGGGATAATGTGCGCTCTGTGGCTAATGTATGTCAGTCCACAGCCTATGGGGCACTTGTATTTTTAAACCAACAAAAAGCCTATGATAGAGTAAACTGGGAATACCTTAGGGCCTGTCTCCAACAATTCCGCCTACCTCCCCACTTCATTAACTGGGTGATGCTGCTCATGGAATCTGCAACAATGGCAGTGTGTGGCCCAGGTTTCCTAACGGAAGTAGTCCATTCTGAAAGGGGCCTGCGACAAGGGGACCCCCTCAGCCCACTCTTATACAACTTCAGCCTTGACCCACTACTGCGAAATGTGAATGCCCAACTCACTGGGGTCCATGTGCCAGGCCAAACCCCAGTCCAGATGATGGCATTTGCAGATGATTGCGTGGTGGGGGTGTCTAATAACAAAGATGCACGCGCGCTTGAAGCCCTCATCCAGGAATATTCCCGGGTAAGCAAAGCGGCACTGAACGCCTCCAAAACCGAAATCATCCTCCTTGGTCAGTTTCAGAACTGCTGGTCTCCAGCAAGTAGTTCCCAACCCGGCCCATCTGCTCGCCCACGTCCACGCCTTACTAACTCAAAACACACCGCTCCACTGGTGCTCCCCTTTGTGCCACGACCTACCATAGGACCAGTACGCCATCTGGGCGTGTGGTTGGAGGCAGGTGGATACACGTCAGCAGTAATGGAATGCCATATACTGGACAACGTGACGAAGCGAATCGCCTCTCTCAGAGCCCACCCTACTACCCTCACTGGCAGGGTTGTTCTTGCCAACTCTATGCTCCTATCCAAAGTCTGGTTCGGAGCCCACGCCATCCCCTTCTCCTCAAGCTTCTTCAAATCCCTGTATGCTTTGCTACAAGGTTGGCTTTGGTCAGGCCGCCCTCCACCAGTACGGCTAGAGGTCATGTTTGGCCCTCATCATCATGGTGGCATGGGCCTACTTGACTTCAAATCCCATGCCGCCAAGATCCTGGGCACCTGGATTGCGGCCGTCACTGCTCCTACACTCCCATCCCAACACTGGTCCCGCGCGGCCTGCTCCAACTTCTCCCGAGCCTTGGGCCTCAACAATCCATCAAACCCCCACTCCCTGATGAAATACCTCGCATCACACACATCAGCCACAGGTCCTCACGGGACCAAAACCCACTTCAAACGAATCCTACTCTCCATGCGAAGCGCAGAGTGGAGAATTCGTATTAGTGGACATACATCCCAAAGAGGCCGCCACCTCTCCTCAATTCACACAAGAGGTACAGGGGCTACCCATCCATGATGGTGTGATCCCCATTCGACCCCGAGTCCTATCCAGGGTGGACTACCTGGACATGATGGACATCCCTTATTCCACTGAGACCCAAAAGACTATCTGGAAATACGCACACCATCCTCTGTTGCAGCCTCAAGTCCGCTCCCATGTGTGGCGCTGCCTGAGGCGGGTGTATCGTACAGCTGAGCGCTCTAATGCTTTACACTCATCATGTGTCGTGTGTGGCCAGTATGGAACGCTGTTTCACCGCCTGGAGAAGTGCCCCACCTCTAAAGTAATATGGCGCGAAGTCCAACGTCTGCTAGGCCAGGATCAAACACATCCCTTCAGTCTGTCAAGAGATATGTTTGCTTCATCAATGGCCTCCCCCTCCCACCCTCCCTCCGTGCTCTGGTGGTTGCAATCGCCATGTGGACTATCCACACGATTGTCTTGGATGCCATCGCTGGATCCATCCCCACCCTCCCTGAAGCTGTCCACAGATTCTGGTCTCATTTGGTGGATCACTTTCAAGCGTGGATGTTTGGATATCTCCCACTGCGTCGCCGACAGCTGATCTCCTCCTGGTTCCCAGTCTGGTTCATCAAATCAGACCCCTTCCTCCACACGTGCTCAATAGTGGCTA
Source organism: Massospora cicadina (assembly GCA_022478985.1). Classification (NCBI taxonomy): domain Eukaryota; kingdom Fungi; phylum Entomophthoromycota; class Entomophthoromycetes; order Entomophthorales; family Entomophthoraceae; genus Massospora; species Massospora cicadina. Next base: position 37,813 of record JAKSZP010008377.1, read on the forward strand.
CGTCCCCTACACACGTTCCCTCCCCCTTCCCATAAGTGGCGTTCCCGCTGGCAACAAGAGATAGCATCGCTTCTCTGGGGTGCCTCCCCTGGTACTAAGTTTTGTCTCGTCTGAGTCATATTTGGAAGTGTCCGTCCCATGGTCAGCCTTCCCCCAATAAATTTAAAATTTAATACCTCTTTCCAATTACTATCACTTTTAGTAATACAATTCAATTTAAACAGTACAATTTGTTAATCAATACCAGGTGAGATGAGTATGAGTTTTAAAGTAAAGATTTCGGCAAATGTGGTAAAGGGCAGTAGACCTGGACCTGCACCGCCCAAAGGTACCAAGCACACAGGTACAAACGAAAATATCAGTAAAAACAAAGAACCCTAGGTGACGCACCCCATGGGTTTCGTGATTTTTTTGGTAAAATACTGCAGTTACATGGAAGTATCCCACTCATAATCACTGTCATTAGTGGGACATGGGATGAGAGTCTTTCTGGGCGTAGAAACACCAACAATGTGTTGAAAAGTTTGAAAAGGTCCAACTTAACTTTTTTCTGCACGCAGTGTACTTAACAACCCATACTATCTACAAAGGTTGGGTAGACCTTGAGTTCAAACCGCAGAAGAAGCAAATGAAGCAGTGAAGGTCAGAGTGGTACTCGACTTTCCTGACAGTCATCATTTGATATTGACCAAACGCACACATTGGACAGTCAAAAGGTATTTTTATAATTTTTGACTATCTTCTGACTACAATGACATTCACAGTAGTCGATTGACATCTCTGAGAAGGCTTGGAAGCCTATGGAGAAATTTAAACAATTTGAGATGCAAAGATTCCAGTTGATGCCAACCCTTAGCAATTGTAAGGAAATCACAATTATTTCCATGAACAAGGAGTTAGTGGAGGATATCATAAAAATCCCCCGCATTGCATCCTTCACTATTGATGGGAAAAAATCCCAACTGTTCTGCGTAACAGTAGAGAGCACACCCCCCCATATGAAACCACTGTCAGGCCTTTGGGAACAAGATTCATGCCTGCCCCATAAAAGATGGCCTGAGAGAAATGGAATTATGTGAGGAGTAAATGGGTGAAGATGTATCAGAGTATGCCAAAAATACAGATACACCACAAGCATTTGACTGGGGAGGACATGGGCAATATAAAATAACTGACCCAATTTTCCTCAAAAGAATGAAAATGGCCAAACAAGCATTCAAGCTGGCCGCAGCCAAGGCAAAGGCCCTAGTGGAATAATCCATATCACCAGAACAGATCCAGGAAGACATGGATGAATTTGAATCAATGAACCAATCAAATCCCGCGGAAACCCAAAAAAACAATATAAACAAAATGGGACTTACCAAAACCTGATTTGGAAATAAATGTGGCAAAATAGGGGCATAGCGCACCCACTAAAATTATGGAGCATAACCCAATAGGGAATGAAAATCAACAATGGAATGCGCAAGAATATAATGCAGCCAATAAGAGCACACAAGTGCACCTCAATGATAAATTGAAACCCAGCAAAATCTAGAGAGGAGCAAAAACAGCGGCAATGAAAGGGGCAGAATACACCCCAAGTTCTACTCATGGTTATGCTCTCCACAGCAGAGGTACAATGGAGAGTAATGTGAGCAAGGGAGTAGGGCTGGGGGCCCTGCTAACTGCTTCTGAGGTGCATCATGCGTCTCAGTAGAGATAGGGACACTTAACATCGTGGGACTCAAGGCCTTAACGTCCTGGGCCAAGAAGTTGAGTCTCCTATGAAACCCACCTGTGGATATCCTGGCGGTGCAGGAAACCTACTGTCCACAGGGAGAAAAGGAGGCATGGGAAAAAATGCTCCTCCCAACAATATCGTTTTGATCACAACACTGTGGGGTATTAGTACACACAAATCAAAACACTAAATTTATCAATAAAAATTTGTTCCTGGATGGCTGCATACTAGCTGTAACCTTCTCATGGCACACTAAAGTGCACACGATAGCCAGTGTGTATGCACCAAACTGTGCACCAGACTAACGAGACTTTTTGACAGCTCTAACAAAACTAAATTTTCCAGCAAAAATTTTTATCATGGAAGACATTTACTGCTGGATTAACTCAGCTACTGACTGGTGGCCATACACTTTGGAGGTACTAAAAGGGCAAGTGGAACTTCGCATACTAAAGGCCACCCTGGTACTATATTCTCTCTACCAAAAAAGTCACCTCTACTACAAAACATGACACGCCTACACATACTCAATGGTGAACTTATCTCTATGTCATGGATAGACCTGATACTCACACCACTAATTTTCTGTCACCAAATTCAAAAATTTAAAACCACAAAAAGCAAATTTTCTGACCTTCAGCTAGTTTTAGTGTCCTACAAACCTGTGGAACCAAGTACTCAAGCACCCAGATGGTGCAGAATATACCCAGAAAGTTTAGTCAACTCAGAATTTTAATCCTGGATTGAGGAAATATCCTCAACCTGGGATTTTCAAACGCTTTTCTGCTCAGACCCATTAACCACCTAGGAAAATTTTAAAAAAATCAACAACCCAACAAATCAAACACAACGTCTAGAAGATACAGGGCAGCTTCAGCCATTATAAAGCACACCTTGGAAGAAATCAACTACTTAGAAAACAATGTCCCATACACAGGGTAAACCCTAAATGGGGTCGCATATGGGCGGAGGTTTCTGCTCAGCTAAACACCCTGATTTTCAAACACCAACACCAAGTTGGAGTTCATTACAGAGCAAAAAACATAAAAGATGGATAAACTTGCTTAAGAATTTTTCGCTAATTCCACACCCAGAAAAATATGATAGCTTTCACACAGGTCTGACAACCAGACAAATCCATAGTGGAAACACCCAAAGAAGTTGCAACTGAAGTGCACAAGTTTTAAACAAATTTGTATAAATCTGAACCGGTCAAACTAAAAAAATTGATAAATTCCTCACAAGTGCACATATTGACACTGCAGCTCAAAATAATAATTTAATCAACCTAACATTGTGTGAGGAATTATGGGAAGTAGTATGTGGTGCACCAAGAGGGAAATGTCCTGGACCTGATGGGATTCCCTATTATTTTTATATAAGATATTTTACTAATATTTCTAGTATCCTTTTAGCTTCCATGAACAAGTGTATTATGGAAACATGCCTCCTACCTGGAGGAAAAAAAGCCTACACTGTCACCTTATAAAAAAGGAGACAGACTAAACCTATCTAACTGACGCCCAAAATCTTTAACCAACACAGACACAAAAATAATAAAAAATCATGGCCAAACAACTAGGAGAAATTGCAACTGAATTGATATCCCCATCACAATATGGATTTGTTCCAAGAAGATCCATATAGGACAACATCCACACAGTTGCAAATGTCTGCCAGTCCAAAACCTCTGGAGCACTTGTCTTCTTGGACCAACAGAAGGCATATGACATGGTGAACTGGACCTATCTCAGGTCCTGCCTTCAAAAATTCAAACTCTTAAATAGATTTATAAACTGGGAGATGATGTTCATAGAGTCAGCCACCGTGGCTGTGCGTGGAGCAGGCTTCTTAACTAACCCAGTAATCCCACAGAGAGGACTCAAACAAGGAGACCCCTCAAGCGCTTTACTTTACAATTTTAGCTTGGATGCTCCAAATTTGGAATACAAATACACCTCTAAAGGAAAAAAATGTTAAGGCCAACCACCAGTCAAAATGATGGCCTTTGCTGATGACTGTGTGGTGGAAATATCCAACAGTCTGGATGCTTGCAGAATTGAGAAGATAATACAAGATTACTCAGCCATAAGCGACACATCACTTAACACTGATAAAATGGAAATCATACTCCTGAGGAGAAATCAGACCCATTGTACGCCATCTACCCTAGGCCAACAAACTAATACAACATCAAGACTCCTCACCAGAAATAGGAGGCGAAAATCATTAATAACCCCACTGAAACTTCCCTTCACCACCATGCCAACAGCTGAACCTGTCCGTCACTTGGGGTATGGTTAGAAGCAGGAGGTAACGCCAACTTCAGCATGGAAATTCAACTTATAGACAAAATAACAAAACGCATTGCCTCCTTACATGGACATCAAATAGGTTTAACAGGAAGGGTCAGGGTAGCCAACTCCATGATATTATCAATCATATGGTTTACGGCACATTCAATTGCTTTCTCATCGACCTTTTTATTACAATTCACGCCCTAATACAAGGATGGCTCTGGTCCAACCACAACCCCCCTGTACGCCTCAAAATCCTATTTGGCTCTAAAAGGAACGGAGGTATGGGGCTTACTAATTATGTAAAGCAAACGATTCATATTTTAGGATCATGGATAGCTCAAGTGACTAACCCAGATCTTCCAGATATACATTGGGCCAGAACAGCAAGATATAACTTTACATGAGCACTCCAATTAAAAAACCCAGATCACCCAAACACATTAATCAGGTATCTGGAGTCCCATCCTACAGCTGCAGGACCACATGGCACTCCTGCACATTTCAAACATATACACTTAGCTATGAGAAGAGCAACGTGGAAGATCCACATATGTGGCTAAACCAGCCACCGAGGACGCCCAAGGCTAACTCACAGACAGTAAATTAATGATCAAATAGTCACAGATAATATAATATGCAGAAATCCGATTACTATAGCCATGATTGATTACCTGGACCATATGGATATACCATACAACCTGGAGACCTAAAGAAGAGTATGGAGATACACACATCATCCTATACTTCAACCCAGGATAAGAGCACATGTGTGGAGATGCATGAGGAGAGTATACCGCACAGCAGAACGGTCAAATGCTACTCATTCCTCATGTACAATATGTGGTCAGTATGGAAGCCTAGCACACCGTTTAGAACAATGCCCAACATCAGTGGCTTTATGGAAAGAGGTCATGCGCCTATTCCGCCAAGAAAGTGGACAACCATTCAGCCTAGCTAGGAACATGTTTGCTATAAACATGGACTCTCCTATCCACCCATCCCTCAGGGCATTAATAGTAGCAATAGCACTATGGACGATCCATATGATTAGACTGGAATCGTTTACAGGAGCAACGCCTACAGTCCAAGAAGCCATCAATCGTTTCCACTGCCATATATTGGAACATTTCCAATAATGGTTGTTTGGACACATGACCCCACATAACAGAAGGACAATCAACACATGGTTCCCATATGGTTCCTAAATGTTGATTCTTTCCTTCACACATGCTGCATCCAAGAATAAGCCAGCATAACCCCCCTACCGTCCTAAACTTGGTGATCCTGGAGACAACAAGAGGGGGCTGGAACCCTCTAAGGTGCCTTTTAATTTTCAAATTTCATTAGTTTATCCCCACTATATCAGAAGTGCTTGTCCCCTGGTTGAACTTCCCCAAATAAATATAAAATTAATTTTTTAGCCTACCTTAAAAGACATGAGCTGCGTATCAAACAGCCATGACTTTTCATCAGAGTGCCATGAAAGCTGTAAGTTAGATTTAGTCTGGCCTGCCAGTTGGAGTGTGTGAGAACCCAAAAGGTAAGCTAGAATGCCAAAGGCACTGATGCTGAACAACTTGAAGGTGGGATGAAAGGTGGATGAACAATGAGTTGAGACCACAGTTGTAATACTACGTATCTCTTAACTAGTTGAGGCTAGGGGACCCAAAGCTTCTGGGCGTTGGATTATACTTTTTGCTTTTCTTAGTCAAAAAGTTTTTATTCCAGATGCTTAATCTGTGGAGTTAATTTTTAAATATGAGCTGTCCAATTTTTACATAAAAAGGGCGAAAAGAGAGTAATCTTTATTAGCTTAGAATCTGCAATATAGGGAAATCAGGAAGGTGTTTCAGTAAAAATCCAAGCAGTCAAAGTTAAAATCTATTAATTAAAATGAATTAGGGATTCTGTGGCAGGCTAGTTACCTTGGTCAAATAGGCTTTGCTCGCCACATGGATTAAGTTTACACCCCAAAATTAGGAATCTCTGAGGGAGAAATAGTCAACTGCTTTAGTCAGGGTTGAAACCAACATTAAGAGCCATTGAATTTTGTTGGGATTATCCCTCAACAGATGTTTGGGCTATTAGGTTGGATCAGGGTCAATTCCCATCATCCAACACATCCAAATCTTCAATTTGGGTAGGAATCCTGACAACGCCCCCTCTAGATCTTAGAGTAGGGGGAAATGGATGGAGAAAGTGACTATGGACGCGGCTTACCACCATACCATGAACAACCATTACAATTGAGTATTTAATGCCCCACTTATAAATGACTTTGTAAGGCCCTGACAAGTTATTACCCAAGTTTTTTGTCATGACCTCCAGGCCAATGGTGGTAGAAAAGGACTAAGTCACCCAGTTGGAAGGTGTGCAGTAAATCATGCTTATCATTAAATTTATTAGTTTCCTTACTAGTTGTAGCAGATGGGTTTTTAAAAGCTAGGGCCTGAAGTCATATGGTTTCAATGGCAAAGTCAGGACTATGGGTGTAAAACTCGCATCACTCAATAATTTGTGGCCAGGGGACCTGAAGTTTCAGGGTGTTGGATTGACTGTTTTTTTTTCTCTTGGTCAAGAAGTCTTTTTTCAGATACTTCATCTAGAGAGGTTTTTGTTAATAACTATTTACCTATTTTTAACTTAAAATAGGCGAAAAGAGTGTAGTCTTTAGTTTAGTCAAAGCATCATTATAAGGGAGTTTTTGTTCACTAAATCTCCAAGCTAATATCTAGACTTATAACAAATTGCGGATTCAATGGTATGTTAGTCATTCTGGTCCAATAGTATTTGTTTGTCTCATAAATCAGGTGACCCTGATACTAAGGCATGGAATTTTGTCAGGGATTATCCCCAATAAGGGCCTAGCTATTTGGCTGACTCAGGTTCAAATCTCATCATTGATATCATTCAAATCTCCATTTTTGGGTTGGACTTTTGACAACGCCCCCCTCTAGATATTAGCGTAGAGGAAGACAGATGGAGGAAGCAACTATTGCACTTTAATGCACTATAAATGACCTCTATGATTGAGTGTTCATTACCTCGCTTATAGATGACCTTATATGGCCCTTACCAGTTGGTTCCCAATTTATTATCATGACCTTTAGGCCAATTATGATAGAAAAGAACTAGGCCATCCAATTGTAAGGTGTTCAGGGGGTCATGCTTATTAAAAAATTGGTTACTTTCTCTACTGGTGGTAGCTGATAAGTTCTCAGAAGCTAGAGCTTAAAGTTGGATGATTTCATTGGCAATGCTTTTCATAGTAACTTCAGGGTCTTCAGGGGATGCATGATCTAACATGACCTGCACTCTGGAGGGCAACTGATGATTTTGTCCATACAAAGCCTGGAAGGGCGACATCTTAATGATTCAGTGGTAGCTTTTTTTGATAGGCCAGAATTTTATTAGGCAAATATTGGGGCCAATGCAGAGGGTCAGTCGTGGCCACTTTCCAAAGAGTGGACATTAGGTACCATTTTCCCACTCGACCATTCCATTGGTGGCAGGATGGTAGGGAGTGGAATATACCTTGGTGAATCCAATCATCTCATCTAAATCATTCACCATTAATGATAAAAAAATTGCCCATTATCAGATATTATTACGTGGGGGCACCCATGCTGGGTGAAAATCCAATTTTTTAAGAAGGTGTTGGTAGCTTTTGCTGAAGTAGAAGGTAGCGATACAGCTTTAAACCACTTGGTTAAATGATCCACGGCCAGGAAGAGAACTGGTGATCATTAGAGGCTCAAGGGAAAGGTCCCACAACATCAATGCTAATAGTATGGTAGGGTTCACAGTGTGGAACCACTGGATGTTGTGACTGGGGATTAGGTCTGGCTTGACTTTGGCATACCAGGCAGGACTCCAATACATCTTGGATCCTAACAATCATTCCTTTCCAGTAAAATTGAGTCTTGAGCCACCGGTAAATTTTCTAGACTCCTCCATGGCCAACTTGCCAATGCCCCTCCAATATGACGTCAGTTACTCTGAGGTTGTATATAGGGCACCCATTTTGGGACACATGTTTGCACAGTTGGCCATTTTTGACTTGAAGACTCGCCATTTTTGTAAATTCCTTTTAAAAGGTTGGGGACTCATATTTTCATAAATGCAGTTGAGTTATGAGGTCATAAAGTCAATCCTCCTCAGGGGCAGTTAAAGTTAATATGAGCAGCTGGAATAGGCAATCTACATTTTGGTGTATGGGCCCTTGTTGATGGATGATGGAAAAGTCCTAGTTTTAAAGTTTTAAAGCCCATTAGGCTAACCTCCCATTGGGGTCCTTCATTTTCTAAAGCCATTGTAGGAAAGCATGGTCAGAAAATATAAGTAAAGTTTCCCTTATAGATAAAGTCGGAAATGCTTAATATCCAATAATACTGCCAATCATTTGCATTCCATAATGCTATAGTTTCTTTTAACACTAGTTTATAGTTTTGCTATAGTAGGTGATAGGATGGTCTACCAAGTTTTTTTCATGCTGCAATAGGATGGCTTCAATGGCTATATCACTAGTATCGGTAAAAAGGAGAAAGGGTTTATCAAAGTTGGGATGTATAATTACTGTAGAGTGGGAGAGAGAGACGCGTAATAGGTCAAAGGCCTGCTGTTGCTCTTCTATCCACAGGAAGGTTATCCCTTCCTTCTATAAAATACAGAGTCTCGGAGGTGTTGGCAAAGTGGAGAATGTACTGGCGTAAATATCCCACCATCCCTAAGAAAACTTGTATATCTTGAATGAATTTAGGGGGATATTTTGGAAATATCCAGGACCTTGTCGTCCATTGGGGATATTCCAGCTTTTCATACCGTATAGCCTAAGAAATACATTTCATTCTGAAAGAAGGAGCATTTTGACGACTTTAGTTTTTATAAGGCTTGCCTCAACCACTGGAAAACTTGTCTGAGATGATCTATGTGTTCATTAAAGGTTCTTAAAAAACGGTTATATTGTCAAGATAAACCAACACACAAGAAAGTTTAAATTACCTAAAAGTCCGTCCATGGCACGTTGGAAGGTAGCACGGGAGTTACATAACCCCTACGGCATTTGGGTAGGATTGAACAATCCTTCACTTGAGATGTGGCACTTTTTTCCCAATTCCCTGGTGATAAATCAACTTGCCAGTATCAGTTGGCAAGATCCATAGCTGAAAAATAATGGGAACCTGACATTAAGCATAAGGAGTCATCTATACGTGGCAATGGATAGCTTTCTTTTCTGGTTATTGAATTGAGGCGGCAATAATCCATGAACATGGTGACAACCATCCTTCTTCTGAATTAATAGAAGCGGTGAAGCCCATGGGCTTTTAAAAGTCACGAGCAACACAGCTTCTAACAGTTGCTGCAGCTCTAGGACCACGTGAGCTTCCTCAACTTTAGATTTACTGTATGGCCGGGATTTCGTTGGAGGGTGAGCCTCAGTTTAATTTAATGAATTATGCCAAACATTTTCCATAATAACTTCGTCCTGAGGAAAATATATTGCAATACTCCTCAAGGAGGTCTTATCCCTTCTGTTGCTTGTTAGGGATGAGATTGTCACCAATTCTACTTTTAACCAGAGCTATGGTGGGTAGGGGGTCAAATTCTAAATCTTGTAACGAGCCAAAACAACTCACATCGGTGATATTCTCAATGGGAAATAGTTCTACATAAGCAATAGGGGCATGAAGAGGGACTTAAAGATTATGATTCGTTAAATTCCCTAATATGATAGAGATAGATTTCCCATAGGCAGAATCCAAAATCCCCAGTCAGGTCAATGCTTCCTTGACGTAAGGGTTTGGGTGTCCACTTAGATCCAAAATTTGATTAGGAGGGGTAATAATCTGGATCCCTGTTTTCACAATAACTTGTGAGCCAGAGGGTTTTGTGATAGGAAGTGGGGCATATAGAGGGGACCAATAATTGGCATCCACCACCTCCAAGGTACACTTAGATTTCCCCCTAAGAATTGGTATTTAACTTTGCAAATGGACGACGTGTATTCAAGGAGGCAAGTCCATTTTTGGGGGGCTCCTTTACTTTTAGTGGGGAGTTCAAATATTAATGGGATCCAATACCTAGTAGGGATAGGTACTTATCATTGTGGTTGATGGCGCAATTAAAGTCCAGTATAAGTTTGACCCCAATAAGCAACTCTTTAAATATTGTTTTCTAATGCTATGGTAAAGGCAGTAATTTAATGTTTCTAGAAGCAAAGGTTTAAAGCAGAATAGTCTCATATTGCCTTAGTGGAATGATTACCAACCATTCTATATTCAGCTTTATGAATCAAGTCTAAAGCCATTTTTATCTTTTGTTTAAGTTGGTAGGAAATAACGTTAACCAGGGATTCGGTGCCAATTATTGCTAGGACTTTAACCTTATGTAATACTACCTCTACTCAAACCACCAAATATTCAAAGTTGGAATTAACAGCTAGTAAACTGTCATATGGGATTTGTAGTGAAGCAAGTGGAGGATTTAACCGCGGCCAAGCATGGGTCTGTTCAATGCATTTAAAAGCTTATTTGCCAGTGCTTGGCTTTCCATAGAAGAACTGAACGCCAGAATTTGTTTGGGTAACTGACTAACATAAAAGTAAGAAAGCTGGAGATTCAAATTTCCTACAATAGGAAGAGGTACATCATTTCTGCAGGCGCAGCTAACGCAAAGCATCCTGATTTGCTAGGAATAGAGCTAGATTTAGATCAAGGCTTTTGAGGCACTTGATTTCATCAGCATAGTGAGCCTCTTTCTCTATACTGGCTGATCTTATGACAACTTATATTGAGTGACATGGCAAAAATCTACATTGTGGTTGGTTCTCTTGCAATGGGTGCATTATAATTAGGTTTAGGCGATTTGGGGTTGTATCCGCTAGTACTTGGAGACAATGTTTGTTATTATTATTAAAACAATTGGGCCCAGTAGTTTGAGTAGGTCAGCCGGATTTTCCAATATAGCTTCTTTAATATGGAGGAGAGACGTCCAGTTAGACTTTACCGCTTTAAGATAAAGTAGGATGTTGGGCATATCTTTAAACACTGAAAACAAAGCAGTTTAGCATCACCTTAAGTGAGATGTTTTCTGTAACCAACTTTTGAGCTTCAAGGAAAACAGTTAGCAAACTCAGTGACAGTTAACATGATTAAGTCTTATACCCAAAAAGTTTGCTTTTAGTTGGATTAAGTTAAGTCGCTCTAAAATTTACAAAGTAATGCAGTTTTGGAATCATCCCAAGTCTGGCAACGCATTAAATGAGTTACTTTAATGGCTTGAGCTACATGACTAAGACAATTAGCTAGGTGTTTGAGATGTTGGGTGTCAGTGGCTTCCTCCATAGCACTTTTATAATAAAATAAGAAATTTAGATGCTCCCCTTTCCTGGAACGTACTTTTCTCTGAACCACGGTTTGAATGTGCCACTGGGGGGTTAACTGCTGAAAAATGTGAACTTACATTGGGGGGACGTTTCCACTTAAAGAGGAACTGATAAAGCTGGATGTTTCATAAGGGTGAAGGGCGTCCACTTTATTTTATAAGGAGTTAATATTCTTAAATGTTGAGTCAACCCTGTCATAGGTGGAACAATGGGACAGTTTGGTGGCAGCAAGAGGGGTTAACTGTCAATTTTGCTTTTGGGCTAGGTGGTCACATCTCAAGGTTTGAGTTGTTGTTGCTCAAGGGTGAATACTTGAAGCTCCATCCCACGCATCATATTGGGTAGATTTGCTAAGAGTTACTGGTGTTCTTGATCTAAAAAGAGATGTGATACTGAATTTTTATGTTCATTTTAATAATTATATTATATTTTTACTGGGAACTTGTGGTGTACCTGTCAGGGAGCACGTTTTGTCAGGAACAAGGGTTTAGACCTCTATTAACTTTGTAATTTTATAACCAGGTGACTTGAAGCCCCTGGGTTTTGGAATATACCTAATTATTTTTCTTGGTTGAAAAGTCTTTACCCTGAACACTACGTCTGACGTGGTGATTTCAGAATATATGTTAATCTATTTTAACTTAGGAAAAGGCTAAAAGAGAGAGTAATCTTTATTTGCTTAGAATCAAAATTATAAGGGAGATCAGGGAGGTTTCTCAGTCCATTTCCAAACGGTTTAAGATAAAATCTATCTTTACTATAAATTGAGAATTCTGTAGCAGGATTAGTAACTCAGTCAAATAGGATTTGCTCGTCACATAGCTTGGGTTTAAACAATAATATTAGGGAGTTTTGGGCGAGTAATATGTGATCACATTAGTTGGGGATTGTCTTCAATGTCAAGATGGCTGTAATTTGTTGGGGATTATCCCCAATAATGACTACAGCTATTTTGACAGCTCAGGTTAATTTCCATCATCTACCTCATCAGAATCTTCAATCTGGGTAGGAATCCTGACTCATGGTTTGACAGCTTGAGATTTTGATGCCAACGGGGAGGGTTAAATGGTGACAGCTATTTTTGCCAAGGACCCAATCCTAACAGCTATTTTTTGCTGAAGGTTAAATACTGTTGGCTTTATTTACTGAAGGTACATTGCCATCAGGCATGGTTGCTGAAGGCTCGATGCTGTTGGCTACATTTGTCCTCTTTTCCCATGCTGAAGCCAATTTTCAAAAATTGATGCACTTTTTTCAATCCGTTATACCAAATCCCCAGTTGTTACCAAAGGAATGGGTGGCAGAATTCTCAAAAGGTAAGCTGTGACCCACCAATAGTTCACTACATGGGCGAGGTTGCCCTGGGAGACAAGGGGGCGGCTGGTCTTTTTGGACCTTTTTGGATAGGAAAGGGACACATCACCTGGTCCAAGCGTAGGGGATACTCCCCCAAACTTACATAACCATGACCTTAGCGGCTGACGTAGCCAATGAGTAATTTATAAAATGCTAGCTCAAAACTATGACAATGAACCAGCGGAAGTTCTGTGCTCCTTGGAAAAATTAATGTTGAACACTGTTGTCAAAAGATGGTAAGCTTTATAAAACTAAACCAAACTTTTCTCTCTCATTGTAATCACTTTTGCAACTTATTTAATTCAAGTCTGATTCTAGTTTGATAATCTCACAGAGGAGATTAGTCTGCGCCCATGTCAGGGAGCAGTTGGGCAAGTAAGGTAAGAGGAGCAGGTAGTAGGCCTGCGGCCTCAAACGTTCAAAAATGCACCGGAGAATCTGGCAGAATAGAAAAAAATTTAAAAAAAACTGGTGGTCACTATTTCCCCAGAAATCCTCGCTTGGCAAGCACGATGCAACCAGTACATCAACACGCCGCACTCCCAACCACTCTTGTTGGTGGAATACGGAGTCCATGTGTTTCTGGACATCCAACAAACAGCTCTATGGGAAAAATTTTGTGGGGATGTGCACACTTTTTTCCCAACTGCGGTGTATGTCGCACCTCACTCCATGTCACATGGTTGGATGGACCTCAGTTTTGAAAACAAGGAGGCAGCAGACAAAGTTGCTGCAGTGTGCATAGTGATCAACCTCCCCGAAGGGCAATGGGTCATCAAAACCAAAAGCACCAGATGGACAAGATCCAACCAAATTTTCCTCACATTTGACTTTTTGCCTACTACGGTAAAACGTGCCATTTTGGAGCAACACCTGAAAGATGGTCTCACCGTTTATGGCGAAATACAATCTTTTGAGATGCAACGCTTTATGCTGATGACACACCTGTGCACCGGCAAAGCCATTGCAGTTCAAACCCCAACTGAGGAGATCGCGAAGGACCTAACCCAGATCCTGCACTCCACATATATCAATATCAAAGGGCATACCACCCACCCTTTCCAGGTAACTGTGGACAGCGCGCCCCCATCTGCACCCACTGTGACGTGTTTGGCCATAAGGCACATGCATGCCCCACCAAGGAGGGCATCACATTCCAAGAGCACCCCTCAGCGGCCATGGCCAGTGGAGAGGTGCACTATGAACCAACTGCAAGCACCAAGGAGGCTTTCCCTTGGGGAGCACAAGGCTACTACCTACTGGTAAAACCAATTTCCCTGCAAGAGCGGAAGAAGGCCAAGCAGGCCCGCAGGGCCGCGGCCAAGGAAGCATCCAAAGTCACCACCACTATCCCACACTCCCAACGCCAGGAGGACATTGAAACCTTAGTGGCGGAAGCAACTCAGGAATCCATCAACCAATCAGATTGGGAAGCCCATGCCAATTGGGCCACCCAATCTGAGGATCCGATGGGTGACTCAATTTCACCTGATCTTTGCAACCAAGCTCCAGTTAAGACTGACTTGGTTTCCAACCTACCTAAAAAAAATTTTTTTTGACCTGCTCGATGGGTGCACCAAACTCATCCCCCACAAAAAATTTGTTTGACGTCGGGGAAACAAAAAGCGAAGGCAAAAGCCAAAGTGAACCTTTCTGCTAAAAGAAAAACCACCAATAACATTGCTGCAAACACCCATGCTGCCATGAAGGCCCGTGGGGATCTAGAGGAGGCTAGTGGGCCTGGGTGCCCACCCCCTCGCACCTAAGGTGCGAAGGGGAAACCTTCACTTTAGGGATGTTGAATATCACCGGACTCAAGGCCTTGCTGTCCCAGGCTAGGAAACTGAGTTTTTTACAAAAAAATTACCTGTGGATATCCTGGCCATCCAGGAGTCCCACTGTCCATGAGGTTCCGAGGATGCTTGGAAAACCATGCTCCTCCCTCCCTATCCTTTTGGTCAGAGCACTGTGGGGTGCTAGTTTAGAAAAACAATTTTTTCAAATTTTTATCGTCAGAATCCTTCCTCAATGGCCAATTCCTCATTGTCACTTTCTCGTGAGCTGATGTGGCATATGCTATAATCAACATCTACGCCCCAACCTGTGCATGAGAACAGCGGGAATTTTTCTCATCGGTCAAATCCCTCCTGTTACCCCCAGACCCTTTCATAGTCAGCGACATGAACTGTTGACTAAACATGCCAACGGACCATTGGCCTTCCTCCTCCTCACGCCCCCCAGGGTCACGCAAAACTTCGCGTTCTAAAGGCCACCCTTGGGTTAATGGATGTGCTGCCACAGTAAGCCCCGCTGCTCAAAAACATGATATGACCCCACATCCACAATGGCCAATTAAGGTCCATGACCCGCATAGAACTTATCCTTATGCCGGCGAAATTCCAACCCCACATTTCACACTTCAAAACAACAAAAATTGAATTCTCTGACCACTGGCTGACCTTGATAACCTACCACCTACCTGTCACAGTGGCTAAGGCCCCACATTGGTGCAAACTCCGCCCTCCCAAACTTGTGTCACCAAGATTTCCACTTGGGTGGAATCAGCAACTTTGGCAAAAGAGTTTGTTACACCATTTTGCATGGACCCCATCTCCACATGGGCAGCCTTCAAAGAGAATACCATCCACCACTCTCGCCACCTCTCCTCCCGACGCTCATGAGCCACATCAGCCATCATCTCGCGCACTCTGGCAGAGTTGGCACACCTGGAGTTCAACATCCCAGCCACAGGATACAGCCCTGCATGGGGCCAGAAGTGGGCGGAGGCAGCCGCCCACCTCAACGCGCTCAAAAGGCAACACAAACATTGGTTTTGTGTTCAGTACAGGGCCAAATGCATTACAGAAGGCGACAAGTGCACCGCATATTTTTTAAAAAAAAAAATTTGCACCACGCCAGAGCGTGGCCTGCACACAGATGTGAAGATCGGATGATTCCATCGTGGATACGCCAGCTGAAGTGGCAATTGAAACACAAAAGTATTACTCCAAGTTATACTGATCTGATCCAATTCAGCCAGCCAAAGTGGCAGAATTTCTTGACTGAAACCACATCCACACCGTTTCCCAATACCCGGAAGTAATGAATTTGATTACTCCAAACAAATTATGGACAGCCATCCGCGGTGCACCAAACTGGAAATGCCCAGGCCCAGATGGCATTCCATATGAATTCTATAAAAAGTACTACAAATATATATCCCCACTACTGCTTGCCTCACTTAACCAGAGCCTTCTGGAAACGCGCCTCCTACCAGGAGGATAAGAGCCTTCACTGTCACACTCTTCAAGAAAGGGACAAGCTAGACTTAAGTCAACTGGCACCCCATTTCTTTAAAAAACATGGATACAAAATTTTAACAAAAATCATGGCTAACCGTTTAGGGATTGTAGCATCTGCCACCATCTCCCCAGTACAATTCAGTTTCATACCCAGAAGGTCGATTTGGGACAAAGTGCACTCTGTGGCTAATGCATGCCAGTCCACAGCCTCTGGGGCACTTGTATTCTTGGACCAACAGAAGGCCTATGATAGAGTAAACTTGGAATACCTCAGGGCCTGTCTCCATCAATTCCGCCTACCCTCTCGCTTCATTAACTGGGAGATGCTGCTCACGGAATCTGCAACAATGGCAGTACGTGGCCCTGGCTTCCTAATGGAAGTAGTCCGCCCTCAAAGGGGCTTGCGACAAGGAGTCCCTTAGCCCGCTCTTATACAACTTCAGCCTTGACCCACTACTAAGAAATGTGAATGCCCAACTCACTGGGGTCCATGTGCCAGGCCAAGCCCCAGTCAAGATATTGGCGTTCGCAGATGATTGTGCGGTTGGGGTGTCTAATAATAAAGATGCACAAGCACTTGAAGCTCTCATCCAGGAGTATTCCCAGGTAAGTAACGCTGCACTGAACGCTTCCAAAACCAAAATCATCCTCCTTGGTCAGTATCAAACATGCTGGGCCCCAGCAACCAGTGCCCAGCCCGGCCCATCTGCTCGCACATGTGCTCGCCCTCCCAGCTCACCCCACACCGCCCCACTGGTTCTCCCCTTTGTGCCACGCCCTACCATAGGGCCGGTCCGCCATCTGGGCGTGTGGGTGGAGGCAGGCGGGTACGCATCAGCAGTAATGGAGAGTCATATTCTAGACAACGTGATGAAGCGCATCGCCTCCCTCAGAAGCACCCTACTTCCCTTACTGGCAGGGTTGTTTTAGCCAACTCTATGCTCCTCTCCAAAGTCCAGTTTGGAGCCCACGCCATCCCCTTCTCCCCAAGCTTTTTCAAATCCTTGTATGCCCTGCTGCAAGGATGGCTTTGTCAGGCTGCCCTCCACCAGTACGGCTAGAGGTCATGTTTGGCCCTCATCATCATGGTGGCATGGGCCTGCTTGACTTCAAAGCCCATGCTGCCAAGATCCTGGGCACCTGGATTGTGGACGTCACCGCCCCTACGCTCCCCTCCCAACACTGGTCCCGTGCAGCCCACTCCAACTTCTCCCACGCCTTGGGCCTCAACAACCCATCAAACCCTCACTCGCTGATGAAATACCTGGCTTCACACCCATTGGCCACAGGTCCTCACGGGACTAAAACCCACTACAAGCGAATCCTCCTCTCCATGCGGAGCGCTGAGTGGAGAATTTGTATTAGTGGACACAC
Source organism: Massospora cicadina (assembly GCA_022478985.1). NCBI lineage: Eukaryota > Fungi > Entomophthoromycota > Entomophthoromycetes > Entomophthorales > Entomophthoraceae > Massospora > Massospora cicadina. The sequence goes on from JAKSZP010008377.1 coordinate 55,255, forward strand.
AGCCCAGAGAGGCCGCCCCTCTCCTCAGTTCACACAAGAGGTACAGGGGCTACCCATCTAAGATGGCGTGATCCCCACATGGCCCCATGTCCTATCCAGGGTGGACTACCTGGACATGATGGACATCCCTTACTCCATTGAGACCCAGAAAACTATCTGGAAATACGCACACCATCCTCTGTTGCAGCCTCAATTTCGTTCCCATGTGTGGTGCTGCCTGAGGTGGATGTACCATATGTCTGAGCGCTCTAACGCTTTACACTCATCCTGCGTCGTGTGTGGCCAGTATGGAACGCTGTTCCACCGCCTGGAGAAGTGTCCTACCTCTAAAGTGATATGGCGTGAAGTTTAACGTCTGATGGGCCAGGATCAAACACATCCCTTCAGTCTGTCAAGAGATATGTTTGCTTTATCAATGGCCTACCCCCTCCACCCTCCCTCCATGCTCTGGTGGTTGCAATCGCCATGTGGACTATCCACACGATTGTCTTGGATTCCATCGCAGGCTCCACCCCCACCCTCCCAGAAGCTGTCCACAGATTCTGGTCTCATTTGGTGGACCACTTTCAGGCATGGATACGTGGATACCTCCCACTATGTTGCTGACAGCTGGTCTCCTCCTGGTTCCCAGTTTGGTTCATCAGATCATACCCTTTCCTCCACATGTGTTCAATTGTGGCTACGGCCCCTTCACACGTTCCCTCCCCCTCCCCATAAGTGGCGTTCCCGCTGGCAACAAGAGATAGCATCGCTTCTCTGGGTTGCCTTCCCTGTTACTAAGTTTTGTCTCTCTTGGGTCAAATTTGGAAGTGTCTGTCTCATTGTTGGCCTTCCTCACAATAAATTTAAAAGTTATAAAACTAAACCAATCATCAATATAGTATACCAGCCAACAGAGCAGAACATAATTATTTTTGGTTCCCATAAGGAGATGGGCATTTCAGTTGTAAAATACACTTGAGCTTTTAAAACAGCATAATTCTTGGGAATCTATGTAATTTGATATTCTTGATACCCTCCACTTTTGTAAAGAATGTCAAGTGGAAGGTCCTTTCTGGAAAGCCATCTTCTATCAATTGGTTGGACCTAACTCTGCTTGGGATACCATTTCTATTGACATTGTGGGCATCTGACCAACCCTTCTGGTCAATTTACTTATATAATCATGGACTTTGATCACCTCACAAAGTGGGTGTAGGTCAAAGCAGTCAGGGACTTAGGTGCCACCATGATGGCTAAGTTTAATTTGGAAGATATTATTTATTAGCATAGATGCTCTTGGTTTTTTGATAGAAATGGGACTAATTTTACATCCCAGATTTTTTCCAAGATTAATGAGTTAATAGGTATACATGGGGTATTGTCTACGCCCTATCACGCTGAGGTCAATGGCACCATCAAATGACTGGATGCTTCTCTCATTGGGATTTTGCGTAAGTTACAGTGAAGGTGTCCATCTAGAATCTTTTCTTGCTGTCAGGATCTTCCCTTTATAAGGTGCATGCCTTATCCAGGGGAGAAGATTAGCAGATATGATAATGTGAAACATAGCCTTCAAACTATTCAGTTATTTCAATAAGTCACAAATTAAGGTTTGATCCCACATTATCAGGTCATATTTCAAATTTGGGGAATTAATTTGAATTACTCCAAATTTGACCTATAATAATTTGAACTATGCTCACAAAGGTTTTACCTAATTAGTAGGTCACTAACACCCAACTACACCTTCTGTGGCCTAAAGCTCTTAAGATCTGTATCAGCTGTTTATTATTGAAGCCAACAAGTTAGACCTTTACACCTGGACTATTGAATGATCTCCTACTTAAAGCTAATACTAATTTAAAAAAATATTCGAGGTGGGTCGACCTTGGGACAAATTTACTACACCTAGAAGTTTTTATAGCCAGTACAGGTTTTGAACTCAAAACCTGCACTTAGGTGGAAGCAGTTTTACCTGCTTGGCTAACCACCCTCTAATACTAATTTAACCTATGCTATTAAGCTATCACCAGGAGATCAAGAAGCTCATCTGACCTTCCAGGTGGGATGTGATGATGGACAGGCCACGTGGGAATCAAGAATGATTGATGAATCACTCTTCACCATTCCCAATGAATCATGATTCCACTTGTAATTTCAACAGTTTTATAAATAGTACTGTCTTATTTTTAATAAAGTAATTTTGCAGCAGAATATATTATTCATCTTATTTTATTTAAGCTCTTTTTTATTTTAATTAACAAAGTCTCATCCAACCTTGCATCTAAAGTAGCCCCTGTCCTCTCAGCTGACCATAGTCTCCTGAAGTCAGCCATTATATTGGGTTTTCCAGCGTTAGCACCAGCAAGCATATCTAGTGGGACCCCAATACTTGTCTTTTTCCATTTTAGCTTATACCTTACCATTCAGCCATGAGGCATTCCCCATTAACTTCCTTCATGGGAAGCAACTGGTACTACCCTCAATTACAATATCTTGTGTCACTTAAGAACATATGACTCCCTTATAATATTTTGAAACTTTGGCACAGAAGTTATTCAACTACAAAGCGCAGCATATTCTAATGTGCTAGCTCATAAAAGAAGATTTTTGTGAATGGGTTAACAAATATGATTGGCTTTTACCCCATTTTACTTTAAGAGAACTAGTTTTGTACTAGGATAATTATGGATTTGGAATAAAAAGCGTGTTGTAACACATATATAGGGGGCCTTTTGAGATCATTGAGAAGACATCCATGGATAACTACACTTAGAAGAATCTTGTTAAATGGCACTTTATCAAATTGGAGGCATTCTAAGTTCTTAAAGAAATACTACCAAAGTTCTGGGTCAACGGCAAAAAGTTCTCAATAAGTTAGTTGAACCCCCCACATCTTTTCTCCCCAATGTTTGGTCAAGTGGAAGAAATGTTGAAATTGGTTTTACCAGCCATTTAGTTAATATTTTATATCTTATTTCTTTTTTTATCTAGTAAGTAGATGGTGTATTTAATGGGTCATAGTAATTAGTTTTCCCACAGATCATGCTTTTATAGATAGTGGTCTATCATATTGATTTAATATTGTAAAATCCTTAAATACCCGCAAGCAGAACTCTTGTTCCTTTATTTTTATGGCCATTGATGCCATAGCCATAATTACAATATTGCCTCATATTTCTTTAGTGTAATATTTTACATTTCCCCACGACAGTATGAAAATAATTTGTTTTAGGGTCTTCATTTAAAGAGGCCTTCCATTAGTAATTTGGTTACACCTGTCATATTGCATTTTTTGGGAATACCTTAAGCCCTAGATATTCACTTTATGAGCCAATTTGGATATTAAAATTTTAGTCTACCATTCTGGAGTGCTGCTTAGTAACTATGGAAAGCAATCTTGAGATCTCCAGTCAAAGGAGGATATCTGGGCGGTATTGCCATCTGGAAGGGAATCTTTTCCCAGAGAAGCTGTAAGAGCCTACCAGTAGGATTACTTAAGTAATCGTGTGAGCCTCAGGCAGTATTTGATAATAAATCGGGCTATCTTGTTTTCTTAAATAAAAACCCTATTGCTGTAAATAAAGTTTCTACTGTTAATTTTCTGTAAAAGTTACTTTTAACATACTTTTTGTTCTTGGTGCATTGACCTGTACAATTATAATATGTTGCCCGGCACCAAATTCAACAACATTGTCTTCACTCTACTAAGTTTGAAGTGTAATCATCTTTTTTTAGTACTAGATGGTCCCAACCCAAGGGGGGGATTCATCGATGTATTGAAGTGTAATCATCAACTCATGCTTAGTGAAAAATAAATTAATTAAACTACTGACAACTTTGATGTTTCATTTTCCCCACCTTTTACAATTTGTTTACCCTGTGTTCAGGTGCAAAAGATATTAAACATACGTTGATAATTTCTGGGAGTTCATTTTAATTATCTTTTATCTTTTCATCTTTTTGAATTATTTTATGTGGTGTTAATGACTTTAAACTCCTTTAATCATATTTCCTTTTCACGGGAAGCAGATAATTGTTTCTTCATTGAGTGCATACATTGTTCTCAATTATGGTTTTAAGTTTAGGTTTCTCAACTAGAGCATCAGCCTTTACCACTGTTGTTGTGAGGACAGGTGTACCTACTTTCATGTTACCCTCAGATCTGCTGGCTGTTACCAGAAGGGTTCATCATGATAGCATTTTTCATGATGTCTCTATCCATTGCACCTGTTGAAACCTTCACCATTTTTCAATGGTTCAGGAACTTGCTAGTTTGCCAGGATCAACAGTATGAGGACCGTTGACCCCTTGCTACGCTGCTTTTGTTGGCGTCAGGGGGAGTCTAGTGCTTACCACTCCCTATATGCTTGACTCAGCATCTAGTCCTTGGGGAGATCTTGCTTATTAGGATTTCTAGTAATGAATCACTTGAAAAAGAGAGAATAGGCAAATGTAGATCTTTATTTAAATAAAAAGGTGGTGCTTTTATAGCTGATCATCCCACCTAACTAACTTTCATATGATCTGGGGCTATATTGAATTCTGGGGTAGCACGGGGCATAAACATTGGTAAGGCTCCAACCTTAACCATCTTTGGCATAAATCTCCAGAAACTCATGAAATATCATCAGTGTAACTCACCAGCAGCTCAAAATCTATCCTAGAAATTTTCTGCATCGTCTGCAAGTAATATTAGCAGGAAAATCCTCAGCGATGTTGGCTGGCAATCATAAATATAAAATCATGACATTGTCCACTGAAATCCTTAATAAAATATTAGTTATATATTGATACTTAGCATTAGTCACTAGTAGTCCTCTCAAATCAAATTAGTTGTAGATCTATCCTCAGCATTAGTCGCTAGTAAATCCTATTGAATTAAATCTATTTGTATCTTAATCCTTAGCATTAGTCACCAATAAATCCTATCAAATCCAAACTATTAGTTGTAGATTGATCCTTGGCGTTAGTCGCTAGTAAATCTCTTAAACATCAAATGTTGTATTGAAATAGCTCAACCCAATTTGTTGAGGAGCATGAAGTGAAGTTGCATCATTAAATTATCCTTAAAAATCTATTGGCGATTTATCCAGATGTTTTGGGAGTCATTAAATATTGAGAACTCATTGTGATGAGCTAATTTAATACTAAAACAACCAAAAGTAGAAGCAGGTTCAATTGAGTAAATCAAGTAAATTAAGCCTGTCATAATTAACCGCTGAGATCCACTGAGCTCTTGAAAGTTGAACAAGGTTAAGTAAAAAAAGGTTGCATGACATAATTAACTCAAACTGCTGGGATCCACTGAACTCAAAAATTAAACCAGCTGAATGTTAGTTGGAAATGGTACCCAACATAAGATGATCCATTGAACTCATTAATTTAAGTAAAGTTAAACACTTAAAATAGATAAATTAATTGGCACTGATGCCTGATTAATAAATCATAATAACTGATATCAAAAAGAGCCATAATCTGGTTAACAATTTTAACATCATCCAAGGCACTCTCTTGACATTCAAGCTTCTTAACCCGTTTGTATATAGCCTTGATATTCAGCACATTTTCTTTTCAAAGTGTTGGACACTTTTTAAGTCCTTTATTGAGTTTTGTGTCTTTCTGTTTGCTAAAAACTTAATGAGTGTTATAGATGAAAGGCAGGTATGTTGCCCAGTATCTGAAACTCAGTTCAGTTGCCCCCTTGGCTCTACCACCTCTTCTTTTTAAGGCCAATATTATGACATTAATTTATTTATGTTCTGTAGTTGACAGATGTTCCCTTTACCCTGCACGTACAAGACTTTGCTATGCTTTCTTGTCTTCTATATCTTATTTGCTCATTAATTTAATATTTTCTTCCATTTAATCTGCTAAAACACAATTAATATGCCTATAATGAGCACCATATGTGGCACCCAGGCGGTGTTAGCTTTAATTTTTAAGTTTCAAATAAGCATTTGTGATGTTATTACTAAAGTGAAACTTGTGGATACTCCTTCTCTTGATTATTTCTTCAGTACTAGTGCAATATTAAGCCTAGTAGAGAAAGTTACCTCCCCTAGTACTTTTTTATTTTGTCTTTCCTCAATCTAGATCTTATATTCTAAAAATAAAAAAAAACTAATAAAAAATTGGTATATATCTGTTTTTATAAATTGAAAAGAGGTTTTTATTCCTTAAGAGAAAATTATGAAAGTGATAGTAATAATTAGAATGGATGTAACTTCCAATACTAAGATAACAAATATACTTCTCTTTCTGCTAAGCATCACTTTTCGAAAATCAATTCATCCTGAAATTTAGCTCCACTAAAGAGATTTACGAAAACTATTAGCATTTATGGCGGAAAACCCCAAAAAAGAACCCGCAGGCTCTGCCAAACGAGCCAGCACCACCTCCAAACGAAGCAACCCTCAGTTACCCACCTCAGGGTCAACCAGAATCACCCGCTCTCAAGCAGTGGCCATGAAAGCAGGCACCACCCCCAACCTGGAGCTACTTCAACTAGCGCCAGTTCACCTGATCGCACTTCTGCAACCTACACACCCAACAGCTCTGTGTGCGCTGCCTCCCACCAACCCGCTGAGCCCCCTCCAACCAAGGAGGCCATCATCCATGCTGTTTTAATGGCGTCTGCTCAGTTGAATGCAACTCAGCCCATCCAGGCATTCACCTCCCCCATTGTGTCAGCTAATTCAGCCCCATTTAGTATTGCTGACGCCGTGTTTCTGGCTCCCTCCATGAGGGGCGATACTCAGCTACCTGGCCCCCAAACCCTCAGATGTAAGGTTGGATTAGCCGCACATTCTAGTTCACTAAGCACCAAATTGGGACAATCTACTCTTCCCAACGAGGATTCAAATGGTTCAGATTTTGAAACTTCACACCAGTTCCAGTCTCACCCATCCCATTTAGACCCCATAATCGGCACTTCTCAAGCTGGCACTTTATCTCCATATGCTGAAAACGACCAAATCACCAATCAGCCAGTGAGTTTTGCCCATGAAATCACAGCAAATACTCGGGCTGAATTTACCCAAATAGATTGGGATGGTGATGAAACATCGCCCTCCTCCCAATTGGCCGGAGTTAGTTCCAATCTGGATGGGCCTCCCCAATTTAGCGAGGCCCAACAATCCGCCCCTCAATTTAATATGAATCCAGCAACTGCTGTAACATTTCAGCAACAAGGGAACTCCGCAAACTTGTCCAAACCACCAGCTCACACTCAACCTGAGATTGCAGCCCAAAGCAAACACAAACGTACCAAAGGAGCCATTGGGGCGTGGTAAAAACCTCTGGCACCAACGCTACCCAAAGCTGATCCCCGTGAAGTGGCGTTTATTGCTGATGTTAAGAAGAAATGGGTTGAAACTAGAGAGCAAAAAGCTCTACCTTGCTCAACCCTCTCCCACGCAATTCGCCTTTATTATGGGCATAACCCTGTTGAATTCTATATGGAGGATTACTTCTCATACTTTGCAGCAATTGCGGAGACATTCCCAATTAACAATACTTTCCATGAATCAGTGGAGGGCCACTACATCGATGTGGGCTTCACTGAAGCTTCCCTTGCTGACCATGCTGCCACCCTCCAGGTCACTATTCCACATGGATCTCTTCACATCTCCCACACGCGCTCTCACCTGGAGAAAATTTCATGGGTTACTTTTTCCAACCTACCAACGACTGTTGATCCTGAGTCTCTTAAACTGGCGCTCCATCGTGGTTTAATGGAGTTTGGGTCTGTTCTTTCAGTGGACTTTAGAGTCCCCTCTTATAATGCTCCCACTCAAAGAGCTCGCACTGCTAGGGCGTCGTTCATCCCCTCCCCCACTGTATCCCGCAACATTGAGGTTATTCCTCGTGTGGCGGTAGTTGGGGCATGCCCTGAGATTTTTTTTGTCAACCCTGATCAGGCGCGCCCTCGGTGTTTATGGTGTAACGCCCTTGGACACTTTTATAGTGGCTGCACAGCTCGAAAACAAGCCCTCTTAGCTACCACCCAGGGGCCTAAACCAGGCCAAAAGACGATTCCATGTGGCCGCAGCAGCAATTCCACAACCCACACAATGGGTTCCCGTTCAAGACCTGTCCCCTGAGGCCTTACGCCTAGCAGTTGAAACAGCTAACCCCACTATTTGCATGGGATACCTTCACGCTCATGCACCCCTTCCAATGGGCACCCCCTCCAATCTCCCAGAGTCAACTCCCTCTCTCACCAAGCGCAAGGCATCTCCCACAGGGTGCCCCTCGTTAGCCACCCCCACTCAGGGCTCCGCGGCACCCCCACCAACCTCCACCAGCGATTTATCGCATCAACCCTCAGCTCCCAATGGAGCTATGCCCACCAGCATGGACTGGCAACCCGCGGCCTGCGGTAGAAGTGCCACCTCAAAGAGTCCTACCCCAACCCCACAGTCCATTTCTCGCGGATCCTTTGCAGTGTTGGAGGAAGTGAATATGGACTCAGACTCATCAAATGGGGACACCGCGGAGGTCACCATTGAGCACCCTCAGGTCCTTCCCCTGCAACAGAGCGGGGGCAGCATCCTAGGCTGGCTTACTGGGTCCTCCGCCCCCCACCCTCTCCTTCCCCTCAGAACCCTCGACGCTCCTCATGGATTGCAGCTAATAGTCAAGCTAAAGGACTCAAAACTAGCCGCCTCACAGCAGCAGGTATAAGCGCTGGCAACCCCCAGGACATGGAGGGGAACAGCTATGAGTCCCCATGGCAGCACCCTGGCCCTGCAATCCATTAACGCAAATGGGTTGCGGGACTTTAAGTGGAGAGCCCGCCTCCTCCCGCAACTTCAGGTCAGCAAAGATTAACATCGCTGCTGTCCAGGAGCCCCATATCCTCCCCCACAAACAATCTGCATTGAATGAACAGTTTGGAGGCAACTCCTTCTGGACAAACCATGCCGCCCTTATTGTTTTAAATCCCTGGGTTAAAACCCATTCTTTTTCACAATATCTAGGTGGCCGCCTCATACTGGCCAAACTCACCACTCCTGACTTCTCTTTCTCCGCTGCAAGCATCTACCTGCCTAATGCAGATCAGGAGCAAAATCGGCTCTTGGAAGAGCTCGTCCAACTCAATCTCCCACGGAATACAGTCCTCTTAGGAGATTTCAACAAAACCCATAAGTCGCGTCCGTGACTCTTACCCCCTGCAGCACAGGAACGCCCTGGATCAAGTCGCCTCCAGGATTTCCTTCGCCTGAGTGGCTTTATAGATGCGCTTCCACCCTCCGCGTCTGGCCTAGGTTGCATGACTAGGATCCAGTATGATGGAGGAGCTTTCCAGTCAGCGTCACGCATAGATATGGCACTGATTGGCCCCCCTCTCTCTCCCTGCTAATTGGCCGCGTCTCCTCTCCCATCTCTCGTGACAACCATCTGAGTGATCACAGGTCACTCTCCGAAGTCCTCACCACCACACTTAGACCGTCGCGTAGGTTCTGGCCTAGGGTTGCCCCAGCTCTTCTCAACAACCCCTTCACTAAGGAGAAGCTGTCTATGACCATCCGGGAGACTCTCACCTCCCCCCACCCCACCTGCTTGACCACAAGGCTAGATGGGCTGTGACCAAGGAGGGCATCACCCGCGTTGCTTACAACTGTGCCAAAGCCCAGATGACTACAGCTCGCGCCAAAAGGGCGGAAGCCAGAATCAGACATCTGGAGCTTACTGCCAGCCTTCGCCCTCTCCCAGATGGTTGGAAGACTGGGAAGCGGCTCAGGAGGCACTCCGCTTGGAGCTCACACTGCAGGAAGAACGGGCAGCAAACTTTACAACATCTCGTTACTATGCACAATGGGAACGCCCCACTCGCTTCTTCTTTTAGAAACAGAAAGCCCGGTCAACAGCGCAGGATATTACTGCACTGAAGATTGGCACTACAACCACTTCGGATAAGGAGGAAATCACGCATGAACTACACCGCTTCTACTCCAGCCTCTTCCATGCCACCCATGTGGACCCATCGGACATCCAAGACTTCCTGTGGTGGGCTCCAGAGCCGCCCATTGACCCACGGGCTGATGAGGCTCTACTGGCGCCTATTTCCATCCAGGAGGTGATGGAAACCCTTCTGAAATCCCCACGGCTTAAAGCCCCAGGCCCAGATGGAATACCCTTCGAGGTGTACCTTCTGGAACTTGGGGTGATAGCCAGAACCCTCCGCGACCTCTTCGCTGCACTCTTGGTGAATGGCGAGGTCCTCCCCGACTCCAGAGGCTCAATCACGACCCTCATTCACAAGAAGTCAGACCGTGAGAACCTGGCGAACTGGCGCCCCATAGCGTTGATCAACACAGAAACAAGCTCTTCACGAAGCTTCTGGCCAACCGCATCACCAAATGGGTGTCACCTCGCCTCTCCCCATCCCAGCACGGTTTTATTCTGGGGAGGTCGTTATGGGACAACTATAATGACCTTCACGTGACTTTGACTGCTAACTCTCGTAAGGTGAATGGCTTTGTGGCTCTCCTGGATATGGAGAAAGCATATGATCGGGTAGCCTGGAAGTATATTGATGCTTCCCTGTCCCGCTTCCATCTCCCCCCCGCAGCTAGGCGCTGGATATCAGCGCTCTATGACCAGCTCCACACCAGAGTCCTGGCGCCAATGGGTTTTACAGTGGCAGTACCAGTTAGACAAGGTCTCTGGCAAGGGGACCCCCTGAGCCCTATCCTTTTTAACATCACCCTCGACCCCTCTTGGCCTCCTTACAGGACAAGCTAACAGGGATTCTGGTCCCAGGTAAAGCTCCCACACGCACCATGGCATTTGCAGATGACACTGCCATTGCATTTGGCTGCCCTGGGGATGTTGCTCTCGCTGCTGTGACCATTGAGAGGTACACCAAGGCGTCCAACGCCATGGTCAACACCTCCAAGACAACCGTTGTACAGGTCGGCTCCCCCACCTTCTCCCCACCATTTGGTATTGAACCTGTGCGCGGTACTTTCCGTCACCTGGGCGTTCTCACCAACCAACAAGGAGTTGCGCTAAAAGACAATGAGGACTTGCTCCTTGCAGCAGTTAACTCCAGGATTGCCAGCTGGAACCGGCGGCACATCACCCTCAGGGTCGAGCTCTGATGGCCAATGTGTTCCTCCTCTCCAAAGTCTGGTTCCTAGCGCACGTCTACCCATTCACAGATTCCTTTTATACGCGGCTCAATGTACTCCTCCGCTGTTTGATCTGGGGCTCAAACCATCCACCAAAGGCCCTCTCAACCATTTCCCGACCCTGAAATGAAGGAGGCCTAAGGCTTCTGGACACGCGATCCCACGCCACCACAATCTTCCTGAAGTTCCTATGGCCGATTGTCTGCTGGGACGCGACCCCCATGCCCCAATGGGCGCCCGCCCTCCGCCAGTCAGTGTCAGCAGCTCTGGGTCTTCCTAGAGCATCTCTGACCTCATTAGGGGAGTGGCTCACAAACCACCCAGGCCATCGCCTGAAACCATCCTCATCCCCCTACTGGAACCAGGCTCTCCTTGCCCTGAAACGAGTAGGCGCGCGGATCCACCATGCCTTCCCATACAGAAGGGAAGGCCCTGGTCTCAGCCCCCATCGCCATGCAATTGTGCACAATGGACAAGTTGTCACAACTCGTCTCAACCCCAAGATCGTCCTCCCATCCGCACAAGACTCCTTGAGCTCCTCCCTTCCTCCGTGATATTTGACCTTAAGGAATTGTGGAAGGACGTCTATCACCCCATCCTGTCAGCAAAGGTGTCCAACACCTTATGGAGGGTGCTCCACTGTTCATACAGGACAGTGGACCAGACTGGCCCTACCTTCCAGCACCAAAGCTGCCCCCGCTGTGCGGAGCCTATTGACTCCCACCTCCACCATTTTTTCACCTTTCCAGGTGTCGCCGCATTTTGGCCAAAGGCCCGCGCGCTCCTCCATGCTCAGCCCTGGTCTGGACACCCTGTGCAAGACCTCATGTTCGAGCAGACATTGCCTGGTTGCCACCGACCCCTCCATGTCCTCGCCTATGCCACAGCCATCTGGACCATCCATAACTCCTTCCTTCGTGCTGCCTTTGACCAGCAGGTGTGGACCCTTCCACACATGATCACCCACTTTCAGGTACACTTTGAGATGGCCCTGAAGGTCTGCACTATGTCACCAACCCTCCCCCGCTCAGTTGTCACTGCAGCATGGCTCTGGCGCGCAAACCCCCTCCCTTTCTCGATGCCTCCTCCCTCCCCTTCCCTCGCCTCAGGCTCTTAGGAGCCCAGGCGTAATTCAATAAACATCGATGAATCCCCACCTCAGGTTGGGACCATCTAGTACTAAAAAAATATTAGGATAACAAGTTGAATTGAGACCTATTAAGAAGTCAATCTGTGTAAGTTAGTATTCTTTGCACATAAAACTTTTTTTACTGCTGACTTTTACTTTCCAGAATTACAATCACCTGGAATTTAGCTTATTGAATTGAGCAAATATGGTGTTAAAATCTACTAAGAGCTCATCCTATGCATCAGGATTTACTAATCAAACAACAAATTGCAGAATCCTTGGTTGCCAACTTGTGTGTCAACCCATATTACATGCTCCCAAACTGCAGCTGCAAAAGTAGATGCAAACCCAGATTTATCAATACAAGGCAGAATCACAAATGATCCTGCCAAATTACTGCCTACCTAAGTTGACTCTGGGTTGACTGAGAGTAAACAAATTGGTGCACCCCACCCTAGAGGCGCATTTAACGAAAATAAGGTAATGGGAGTTATTACCACTCCCAATACCATGCATGGGGTTTGTTGGACATCCTCCTTCTCAACTTAAAGAAAGAATGTTGGAGGTATTAGGGCTCCCAAATCTGCTACCATGATTGGCCAATCTCCTGGCTGAGCATCATTTAGTATTGTGGTTATTAATAATATGAGTACCAACGGTGAAAAGACCTTAGTAAATTCTCGGTGGAATCCTAATTATCAGAAAAATATGGTTTATCACAAAAATTGGCTTAAAAAGGTAAATACTAATAATAAGATTACTCTAACTTCTTGGTTGAATTTGAGGTGTTCAATAGAGCACAGATCTGAACCTCTGTGATGTGAGAAGAATTTACCCATCAATGATTGTGTGCGAGTTAACAAATCATTACCACCCAGATCTGAACCCTCCCGAGGTGAGAAGATTTTACCCATCAATGATTGGGTGCAAATTAACCAATCATTACCACATGGGTTGGTTTTGCCTCAAAATATTTATCTTCAATCTGATAGGCCAAAAGCCTATATTTCCTAATTTAGATAACTCAGCTTTATATTCTTTTGCCTCAAATACCCATGGTCTTGAAATATGAACTAGTTTAAATAGGAAAAACTAGTATTGAGAAAAGGACCTTTCTTGGTTTTGCCCTGCCTAAACAATAAAAAACATAAAAAAAACTTTAACAAGCGTTATTTATTACTTTTATTAAAGTAAAATTCTCTCTTTAAACAAAATATTTGTGGCATCCGTCAGCAGATCCCACAAACTGGTGCTCACTAT
>JAKSZP010008378.1:0-68647 GCA_022478985.1 Massospora cicadina
TTTTTTAATAATTATATTTATTATACTATATGTTTGTTTCCAGTATGATCATCAGAATTATCTGAAATGAATATAAACATTTTTTAAAGTGAGTTTTGCTTCTTTTTTGGTAATATTTTAGTAATTTTAATAATTTTGATTCCAGCATAAACTATTGTAATTGTCTGTTTGCTAACATTATCAGAAGAAGTTTTATAATATATAATTGATCTAATATAAAGTAATAGAATTTTTTATTTTTATTTCACTATAAACTGTCACCATTCTATATTTGATGATATTATTTTCAAGGTAATTTTTGGTCTTTTCTAATTGATCTACTTTAATATATCAATATATTATGATTATGGGGGTTGGGACCATCTAGTACTAAAAAATATATTATGATTATGGGACCATCTAGTACTAAAAATATATTATGCTTATTTTGAGCAGTAATTGATTAGTGGCAAATTAAAATTATGTTTATTTTCTCCAGGTTTTAATAATCTAACAATTTAATTAGTTTAATAATTATAAATTTTGGAGAATATTGCCTTTATTATATTCTGACTATGTTAAAGTGTTTGCTCTTTTAATGTTTGACTTATCCTGATATCTATTTTTTGAATTCCAACTATACATCACCTATTTTCTTTCTTGTAACAATCACTTTAGTTACTACAATTCGATTTAAACAGCAAATTTAGATAATCACACACAGGAAAGATGGGCGACTTCAATAACAAAAATAATATAACATGGGCGAGTGTCACGGCAAGTGGTGCACTTAATGGTGCAACTAAGGCAAGAAACGCCCTGGAGGGGGACCAGGAACTCAAGCTGTAAAAAAATCACAAACTCAGACACCATCTGGGTTTATGGTATTTACTGTAAAGCATGCGCAATACATGTACATTCAATTCAACCAACCTTTGTCAAAGGTGGAACATGGGATCAGACTCTTCCTTGGGGATGAGTCACCGACCAAGTGGGAGAAATCATGTGAGGCACAGCCCTCACTTTTCCCTCAAATGGTGTATGTAGCCACCAAAAACATGGGCTATGGCTGAATCAATATTGGTTTTGAAACAGCTGATGAAGCTGATGCTGCAGCAAAAATCTGTGTGGAAATTTCCCACCCTGAGGGCAAAAAAATTGTGCGCACTGCGCGCACCAGATGTAACAAAGCAAAAACTTTGTTCATCTCCTTTGACTCACTCCCCACCAACCTTCCTTGAAAGGTAATTGAGGAGGATCTCTGCAAAGGTCTTGTGGCCTATGGAGTAATCTGAGAACTTGAATTACAGTGATTTCACTTAATGCCCAACCTGTGCATGGGCAAAACTATCGCTGTAATCAACCCCTTCCCAGAAGTGGAAGAGGATTTATCCAGAATTCCCCACGCAGCAGAATTTCACTTTGCAGATGGGGGCCAGTTGGCTGCATTCTGAGTTACACTGGAACATGCACCACCCATTTGCAACCACTGTGGATCACTGGGCCACAAGGAACATGCATGCCCTGTAAAAGAGGGCTTAATGGAAAATGATTTTTGTGAAGAAGCTATGGACGAAGATAATGAAAACTTCGCCAAAATGAAAGATGGCCACCACCCATTCCGCTGGGGTGAAGATGGACTATACTCCATCGTGGACCAAGTTACAAGTAAACAGCATAAAGCAGCACAAAAAGCCTGCAAGAGAGAAGTGGCTGAAGCGGTGGAACACGCGGAATCTGCCATTAACCCTGGACAAATTCAGGAGGATATTTTTAGATATTCACTGAACCAACCAATTAGAACAATATGCCCATGTTGAAAATTTTCACAGTAACCAGACTGAGCCACAAAGCGTCATCAGTTATGCACATACTGAGGAACAATGAAACCGCAATTTGGGTGAAAATGCGGTGTACAATGCAACAAAGTTGAACCTCAAAAATATAAAATCCAATCAACAACCCGCATCAAATCAACATGAGACCTGTGCAGGAAAAGTTGACGCAAATGCAAAAAACTGCAATTCCCTTGAATCATTGGGTTAGATCAAGGGAACAAACAATGGCAGTGAAAGAGTTGGAGTACAGACGCCTAGAATGGCCAAAATGAGCCGCGGTGGGATAGAACCAGAGGGTCCTCCCAACCGCTCCTGAGGCGCCACGGGCACCTCAGTGTCAATAGGGACATTAAATATCGCAGGAGCCAGGGCTCATACGTCCCAAGCCAAAAAGCTGGCATTCCTGCAAAAACCTCTTGTAGACATCTTGGCCATCCAAGAAACCCACTGCCTATAAGGGGAGGAAGAATCCTGGTTAACCAGGGTCGCACCATCACAATCAGTATGGACGTCTCACTGTGGGGTGATAATCCAAAACAACAAAAATTTAAAATTACAAATTTATCATCACACTTGCATGGTTGAGTCCTGGTAGCAACAATCACATGAAAAATGAAATAATTTCGTTAGCATGTATCTACGCACTGTGCACTGCAACTGAGAGTTATTTTTTTTAAAATTATTTCTACCCTCACCCTCCCACCAGATATCATCATGTTAGACGATTTCAACTGCTGGGATAACCCCAATACAGATTGATGGCCTAATCCCAGGGGATACCCACCTGGACACATTGAATATCGCACAATGAAGGCATCTCTTGGCTTACAGGATGCTCTTCCTCCCAATTCACCAATCCTTCCCCATATGACAAGACCCAACATACGTGAGGGACTGCTCAATCAATGAGTCGTATTGACCACATCCTCATCCCACAATCCCACCACTCAAGAATCTCTAAATTTACAACAAAAAAGATCAATTTTTCTGATCACCAATTAGTTACGGTGCAGTTAGCGCCAACCCAATTCCACACACAGGTGTCGCCTTGGAGAAAGCTTCACCCAGAAAATATAAGATTGCCTGAGATATCTGACTGGGTTGAAAACAAGGCTACAAACCCAGAATTCACAGCCCCATTCACTTCAGATCCCATCGGAACATGGGAAAATTTCAAAAAAGATATAATCAACAAAACCTGACATATTGCATCACGCAAGTATACCACGGACACAGCCACAATCAAGCGTACCTTGGCAGAACTAGACCACCTGGAAATAAATACTCCAAGATCTGGCTGTAGCCCTAATTGGGGACGCAAATGGGCAGAAATTCAGCCTGACTTAACAATCTCATCTTTGAACACCAACACAGAATCAAAGTATTGAACAAAGGTAAGTTCATAAAGGAAGGCGAAACCTGTTCAACATACTTTTTCCGCCAATTCCACTCCCGCGGAAACCAGCCCACATGCACACAGGTCCGCAAGACCAACGGCACTGTGGCAACTGACCCTGAGGAGGTCAAGGCAGAAGTACACCGCTATTACACCAAATTATATCGCGATATGCCAACAGATCCACAAAAAATTAAATATTTATTCAAACTGCCAAGATACAAAGTACACCACCAAATTACAAATACTAT
The DNA here is from genome assembly GCA_022478985.1 of Massospora cicadina. Classification (NCBI taxonomy): domain Eukaryota; kingdom Fungi; phylum Entomophthoromycota; class Entomophthoromycetes; order Entomophthorales; family Entomophthoraceae; genus Massospora; species Massospora cicadina. The sequence continues at coordinate 3,465 of JAKSZP010008378.1, forward strand.
CTCTTATCACACGGGAGGAGCTTTGGGAAACAAGTCGCGGTGCACTACGTAGGAAATGCCCAGGGCTTGATGAGATACCCTACGAATTTTACAAAAATATTTATAACAAATCGCCCCCTCCTATTGGCGTCAATGAACCAGAGTTTGTTGGAAACACGCCTATTACCAGGAGGCCATGAATCCTACGTTATAACCTTGTATAAAAAGGGTGACAAGTTGGACCTGGCCAACTGGTGCCCAATTGCACTCTCCAACACTGGTACAAAAATTCTAACAAAAATTTTAGCAGCTAGATTAGGCGCAATTGCATCTGACGTCCTATCATCCAACCAGTTTGGGTTTATACCAGGGCATTCAATCTGGAACAACATTCACCCTGTTGCAAATATTTGCCAATCCAAAGCAACTGGTGCACTGGTCTTCATGGATCAGGAAAAGCGTATGACCGTGTTAGCTGGCCATACCTAAAAGAATGTCTACATGCTTTAAACTCCCACCAAGTTTCATAAAATGGGCGATGCTCCTAACAGAATCTGCAACCATGGCTGTATGCGGCCCTGGATTCCTAACAAACAATATTAAACCACACAGAGGGCTCAAACAAGGTGATCCCCTCAGCCCACTGCTATACAATTTCAGCTTTGACCCCATCCTCCGAGTAACTGACTCATGTCTCATGGGAATAACCTCACAAGGACAACCAACAGTCAAGATACTGGCCTTTGCAGATGACTGCGTAGCAGGCATAGCAAACAATGAAGATGCCCGCCAGCTGGAACACACTCTAGAGGAATACTCCAAGGTGAGCAATGCATCACTCAACAAAAGGAAGACAGAAATCATCCTCTTAGGCAATACACAAACAATTGGGCCACAACATCAGAACCTCACACCAACACTCGAAGAAAAAACCCAATTATTTTACCCTTTGCAACACCTCCCACCACCACTCCTGTCCAACACCTTCGAATCTGGCTAGAATCAGGGGGATATGCTAATGAGACAATGGAAAGTAACCTGTTACAACGGGTATCCAAACGCGTCGCCTCCCTCAAGGGAAGAACCTCAGGACTAACAGAACGAGTTACAGTTGCTAACTCGCTCATCCTCCCAATACTGTGGTACCAGGCCCATGCGATAGCCTTCTCACCTACCTTTATAACCTCAATTTGCGCACTTATCCAGGGCTGTCTGTGGCCTGGCTCTCACCCTCCTATACGGATGGAAACACTATTTGGCCCACGCTCAAGCGGAGGCATGGGACTAATAGATTTTGAGAGCCATGCCAATCATATCCTAGGTACCTGGATAAAGGAAATCCTTGCTCCAAACCTCCCGCAACAACATTGGTCCAGAGCAGCAAGGACTAATTTTGCACAGGCGCTCAAATTAACCAACCCACATAGTCCACCAAGACTACTTTCATACCTTGCCAAGCACCCTACTGCAACGGGTCCACATGGAACCTCCTCTCATTTCAAACATATCCTCTGAACTATCCGCCGTATGGGATGGAACATAGAGAACATGGGTACTATACAGGGAAGGGGATGACCCAGCCCCCAATTCAAATTAAGAAACCCAGAAAACCACCCCCAGAGGGATATGCTCGCAACAACCCCAAGCATAGCTAGGATAGAATACCTAGATATGCTGGACATTCCCTATGATTTAACCACACAGAAAGCAATGTGGAAAATGACACACCACCCACTCCTACAACCAAGGATAAGAGCAAACGCCTGGCGCTGTTTGAGAAGGACCTATAGGATGGCGGACCACTAAACTCCCTCCACAAAACATGTGCAGTATGTGGAGGGGAGGGATCCCTACATCACCGCCTAGAAACATGCCCCCCAACCAAAGCTATATGGCAGGAAGTCGCACGCCTGCTCAAGATTCAAAACGAACAGGAATTCTTGATATCAAAGAGTATCTTCGCGCTCCAGATTGAGTCACCAATCCCATCTACACTCCACTCCCTAATAATAACCATTGCAATGTGGACAATACATATGATTGCATTTGATGCGTTCAAGGGAACGGTCCCAACCATTCATGGGATTATTAACAGATTATATGTCCACTTACTAGAGCACTTCCAAGCCTGGCTCTATGGATATATGAGACCAAGACAAAAAGCGCTCATAGAATCATGGTTCCCACTCTGGTTCCTCCACACAGACCCTTTCCTTGACACCTGCTCCATAGCAGGGGAAACCCCCTCAGAGTAATGCACTAACCCCCCATACCTGGCAGTCCCGCTGGCAACAGGGGTAACTTGAGTACCCTGGGGTGCCCAATTTTTATATTTCTTAGTTATTCTCTTAGTTTCACATATATTCGGTAATGTCTGTCCCCTGGTCAGCTTACCTCAGTTAAATAAAAAAAATATCTGAAAATAGTAAGCAAGTGATACCATGCTACCTGATAGTACTGCATGAGGTAGAAACAAAAAAGGACAGATATGCATATGAATGTAAATTCTTCTAGTAGATGAAGATACTAATATATCAAATAGCTGACAGTTATCTCTATGTTGAAGAGTATAAATTGCAAAATAGAAGTATTGTTTCCGTAAGTACAAGTTAATATCTTACTGTCTAAATTGTATATGTATATTATTGAAGTTAGTTGGATTTTTGAGATATCAATATGAAGCAATATTTTTTTAATTACATGAGTAATAATTTTCTTTACTTTTATGGGTAATATTTACACCAAATACATCTTTGACCCGAATAAAAGTTTTTATAAGAGCTAGTAAGCCTATAGCATAAGAAACTAAGCTCTTTTTTGTAAAATACCCTTTCCACAATTATCAGAGTGTTCTAGACACAACGAGTTTATTATAGAAAAAGATGACGGTATATGAATTACACTCATATAGCCGCTTAACTAAACAATTTTGTCATAATAAACTAATAGGCTAATCAAAAGGAACGCCGTTTCAAAAAGTATTCTTACCATAATACATTACTGATTTTATGAAAAGTGGCATGCTTAATTGTGTAAAGTTTTGTTTAATCCAATAAAAGATGTTTTATAAAAATCAATAATAATTAATGACACTATATAATATTGCCAACAAGAATAATATACTTTAAATTATTGTAATTTATGGAGAGGAGTTTAAAAAAGTCATGCCATAGTTTTTAGCTAGGGTCTTGTTTAGCAATAGTACTTTTAGAGTTTTTTACAATGATAAAAACTTATGCGCACTTTAGTAAAAAATCAATCTAGTAATGGTATTTTTAAATATGAAGGTTTGCATAGCACTATGAGAAAAATATACAGTAGAAAGGGTAAATGAACTCTAGGTGTAATTTATCAGTAGCTTCAGAAAAATCATTTTTACTGTTTAAAAAGCTTTTTATGCATAAAGACCTGCACATTACAAAGAAGTTTATTAAGTTCATATTATATACCTGCATCAGATATATCAGAGAAATTAACTCGCTTTTTTAAGTATTAACTTATTAGTCCTAATTTAAAGCTTTTTGTAAAGTTTTGCTTGAATATGTTGACTACAAAGTTATTTTTTATAAGGCAAAATTATTTGTGTTAGTCACTATATATAGGATATAACTATGCCTCAGACCTCCTTAGCAAATAGCAATCTTTAGCTTTTAATTATGAATATAAACGTTCAAATTATAAGGGAATTTTTTTGCTTTAATATAATACAAAAGTTTCTAGTTATTCTAGATCTATCATGTTATAATGTTAATCATCATATCATAAAACAAACAGATATGTCCATTTTACCTTCCTGCGCTTTTCTCATTGACTGACATTCCGTTGCAGATATAAAGAATCCCTTCATTGTTTTTAATCTTTGAAACTTCAGGAATAGCTTTTCAGATTTTCCCTCAGTACTGCTGGTTAATTTTTATTTTAAAATATGATTGTATGGTTCTCAACCAATAGAATAACATCATGATCCTAAATCCAAAAGCCTTATTATATGAGTTTATACCTAATATGCGTAATTTGAAGGCTTATGCTTTTATACTCCTTCTTTATAGTTCTTTTCTAGATTATAATTGATAAGATGCGAAAAAATAGATAAGAAAAGTTCAAAATCTCAAATATTTATAATATGAGTGCATTAGAGAATATTTGATCAAACTTCAATTAATATAGATTTTCTATATTTCAACTGTAAGGATCTTAGACAAGTTAAGCGACCTGTAGTTTTCTAAAGCTGATATTAATTCATTATGTTTCATAGTACTAGGCGGTCTGATGTTAGTTCATTATATTAACTGTTATATGTATGGTATAATTTCAAGGTTCTAAATATAGTTGATTATATTTGATGAACAAACTTATGCTTATTAATAAACACATTTTTCTCCATAATTAGCTTAAATTTAATTTTCTAAATTTCATAAGGGTATAAAACTCTGTCTTAGTATTATTTATTTGTATCCTTTTTGTCTTGATGCTTTGTCTGTTTGTCATCACATAGCATATGGAACTATGTACGGTAACAATCCCTTTTGAATAGATACTTTTTCAAAAAAATTTCACCTAATCCTAAGTGCAATTTTATTGTATATAAACTAAAATTATGTCCTCAATCACCCTTGAAGCTTATACAATTTAATGGTATTTAGATTCTGCACCTAATATATAAGATAAATTAGATTCAAAGCAATAATTATGTGCATAATCTAATCTCTTCCATCAACTCATGATTAAAAAATCTAAATACCTACTAAACTAACTTGCTTTTTGAGAAACAATATATAACATAATATAAGGTAATGGTTATTTGTCTAATGTAACACACATACTTTGACACATTAGCTGCAATCCATATAATATCATAAATCATTATAAGCATTTAATTTTTACTTTCTCACTTATACAATTATAATTTTATCAACTTAAATGAATATCTTAGTAAGTACATAAATGAGGTTTAAAAATTATAAAATAAGCATAACAATTCATTTTTACGCCAGAATATGGCTATATAGCATAATCTTAAATATTTTAATCTGATTTTCTTTAAAGATAGACTATTATAATCTATTAAATAAATATTGGTCTCTAAAATAATACAACTTTTTAGTACTTTAATATTTATTGTTTTTTATGACCCAGGAATCTTAATTTCTATAGAGCACAACTTTTCCAGAAATTCCAATATAACCTTAATATAAGAAATAAAATATAAAACTTGACCTTCAATTAGTCCTCTATCTAGAAATTTAATCTCTATGTAATTAACAAATGATACTTTACTATATAAATAAAAAGATGCGTGGCAGCTCCCCCTTTTGGGTTGGGCACCATTAGTGCTAAAAAACTATATAAATCAAAAGACTATTTTAATGAGCATCAAACTCAAAGTCAAGATGAAGTTTTTCGTTTTAATACAGTTTTGCTTTCTTATTTTACTTTATGGCCATTATAACTAGGTATATATGCTGACTAGAGCTTATACTAACTGTATTACTATTTTAACGTTAGTAACAAATTTTTGCAAATAATATGATGTCTAAATGAAGTTTTTTATGTATTAAAAACTTTACTTTTTTTATGTATTAGTTTGAACCAAACTTTTTTAATTATCACAATTTCATTGGACAGCTTAATTATCTCTTTATTTTGTACAACTTTTATGTAACAAGAGAATATCAATGTATTGCATGCCTCTAATTGAAGTTCCTCTAGTTAAAGAATTTATGTAAACTCTACCTGATCTTTTTTGTCTACAACTATTTCTAGTTTCATCCTTTAACCCTTTACCCTATACAATTATTAGATCAATTTTTTCTTAGCATTTACTTACACATCTATTATAAGTTCAATCTATGATTTGGAACATTTGTTTATTTGAGGTAAGATAACCAGTGGATGGACATTACTGGAAAAATAAAAAAAGATAAAATGAGCTGAAACTCTCAAGCAAGAAAATCTAACTGAGAAAAACAAAAGGAACTAACCAGTCTTGCAAAAACTGTTAGCTGACCATGGTGGAGGGTGAGATGTATCAGGATACATTTCCTTGGCTCTATCAGCATGGAGCAAGGTGTGGGACAAGGTGGAAAGCAAGGGTGTGGGGCATCATCAGCATGAGGGTCAATATCTGCTAGGAAGATTTAGGGTAGAGACTGTATGCCATAACAAATGTACCAAAATAGCTGGTTAGATCATGTTCTCCTTGGATACAGGAGTTGGGAAAGCTTGATGGAGATGGCAATGTTTGTATGGGAATTTGGCTTTAGGGTTCCATGCCATCACCATGACATTCAGGATCAAGTTATTCGCTGCTTTGTGAAATCTCATGAGGGCACTATTACCTGCATCAGTAAATATTGCTGGGACAGCAGGAGGGAATAGACCCTCTGCAAGTGATACAACAGACTTAGCTGCAGCTCTGTGGAAGGTACAACATTTGGGCATGGCAGCATCATCTGTAAGCTGATGGTCAGTTTGGAACAGTGCGGCGATTTTCTGTAAGGCATAAAATGAAGGGGGAATTTGGAGTCAAGATTGTTGTCCAAATACTGTTCAATATCAAGGTCAGATAGTTCAATGCGATCCCAAACTCCAAAAACATGGCTAATAAGACCCAAGGGTTTGGTTAAGTTTGATTGTTGACTTGGTATAAGGCTGATGTTGAAGGATTAAATGGGAAGATGCTTAAGATATTTGGCATTTCAAGCCTCCGTCTTACCAAACTGGATGGTAAATTGATGGTTGAAGCTGGTTGGGATGTTGAAGAAAGGGCTTTAAGGCGCTGGTTCACCAATTGAACAGTTGATGGGGTACTGGCAGTAAGTTGCCCAAAGTGTATTACACCATATTGTTATTGGTGGTAGTGTTAGCCTTTGAAGCATTTGCAACAGAATGCTGACATTTTTTTGGAATGATCTAAAGTAAAAGAAACAGGGAATATTTAGCATCCATTGTCACACGTGCCAAGAAATATTGTTAGGTGTTGATGCAATAAGGACTGAAGGGGTTTGTTTATAAAAGTCCAATTTAATGGGGTGATAGTGGCATTAGCAGGGGGCGTGAAAGGAACTTAGCACCACTAGGGACAGTGAAGTGTAGGCTGGGTTTAAGCCATAGGCTGAGAGCCCTGACATAAACTCCTCATACAATATGTGAGGTGGGAGGTGAGATGATAGGTTGAAGAAACTCACCACCATTGTGGTGTCAGTGGGTAGGCAAGTACAAGTTGTGGAATTGGAGTATCTTAAAAAAGTAAGTATGGTATCTGTCACTGTGGCAGCGTCCTCATCAGAGGGGAAAACAACGTTAAAATAGCCTCTAAAATAGGGTGGAAGTTGACCAAGCCTTCCAGTGCAAAAGCAGCGGTAGTAAGCTTGATTATTGTCTTGTCATAGTATGAATATAATCACCTATAGTTGACTTGGAGGCAAAATTGGATATTGGATTGATGGAGGATGAGAGGGTGAGGAAGGATTGTTTGGCCCACACAAGGAGAAGCGCTAGATACCTTATAGGGACTTAACAAGAGTATGTATTATTAGGATTAATCAAAATAGTCCAAACGATTTTCTAGTGGGGTAGAAAACGCTTGGAGGGGTTGCTGCTGACCCATACAGGAGTAGCTGGCAGTGGAGCAATGGTCATTGGGGTGGATCGATGAGTCAGTGGCTCAGAGAAGTTTAGTTAGCTTTTTAATTTTTTAGTAAATTGCTAAAATGTGAAATTGACTGGAAAAAAATTTAACTCTAATATGAAACATAAGAACTAAATATGATATATATATAAAACTTGAAAGTTAAGTTTATTGCAAACAGTTTATGGTAAAATCTATTCTAATTTTACAATTTTTAGTTATTTTTTACTAGATGGTCCTAACTAAAACATTTAAGTTCTTTTAATAGAGAGTATGCATGTTCTTCCTCTGTTTTATTTATATAAGAGCTTTTTCTATTTGCTGTGATTAATGAATGATTACAATCAACTTTAAAAAATAAACTAAAGCAAAATCCATGAATTTTTGCCTTATATACTCAATATGAGTGAGTTATTTACTAATTTATGCACTTTTTCAATTTTTACCTACTATATGTAAATTATTATCTGTATTCATCATAATTATAGCAGCTTTTGTATTATGTTATATTTTTTATCAAAGCACTATAAATAAAGCTAATGTTTTTTAGGCTTATCCTCCCAGCTATTGCCAAAATCAAGACATTGACTACTGTGGCATTTGCTATTTTATCTTGAATTGATTGAACTTTTCTTTCTCGTTGCAAACACTTTTGCAACCTATTCAATTCAAGACTAAATCTAGTTTGATAATCTCACAGAGGAGATTAGTCTGCGCCCATGTCTGGGAGCAGATGGGCAAGCAAGGCAAGAGGAGCAGGCGGAAGGCCCACGGCCTCTAACGTTCAAAAACGCCCTGGAGAATCCAGCGGAATAGAAAAAAACTCAAAAAACTGGCAGTCACAATTTCCCTGGAGATACTCATGTGGCAAGCACGATGCAACCAGTACATCAACACGCCACACTCCCAGCCACTTTTGTCGGTGGAATTTGGAGTCCATGTGTATCTGGACATCCAAAAATGGCCTTATGGGAAAAATTTTATGAAGATGTACACAAAATTTTCCCAACTGCAGTGTACGTTGCACCTCACTCCATGTCACGTGGTTGGCTGGACCTAGGTTTTGAAAGCAAAATAGCAGCAGATGAGGCTGCAGCGGTGCGCATAGTGGTCAACCTCCCCAAAGGGCAATGGGTCATCAAAACCAAATGCACCAGATGGACAAAATCAAACCAAATTTTCCTCATGTTTGACTTTTTGCCTACTACGGTAAAACGTGACATTTTGGAGCAACACCTGAAAGATGGTCTCACCATATATGGCGAAATACAATCTTTCAAAATGCAACGTTTTACGCTGATGCCACACCTGTGCACCGGCAAAGCCATCACAGTTCTGACCCCAACTGAGGAGATCACAAAGGACCTAACCCAGATCCCGCACTCCACCTTTATTGACATCGCAGGGCATACCACCCACCTATTCTGGGTAACCATGGACAGCGCGCCCCACATTTGCACCCACTGTGATGCGTTTGGTCATAAGGCGCACGCATGCCACATCAAGGAGGGCGTCACATTCCAAGAGCACCCATTGGTGGCCATGGCCAGCGGAGAGGCGCACTATGAACCAACTGCAAGCACCAAGGAGGCTTTCCCGTGGGGAGCACAAGGCTGCTACCTATTGGTAAAGCCCATCTCCCCGCAGGAGCGGAAGAAGGCCAAGCAGGCCCATAGGGCCGCGGCCAAGGAAGTGGCCAAGGCCACCACCACCATCCCACACTCACAACGTCAGGAGGACATGGAGACCTTCGCGGCGGAAGTGACTTGGGAATACATCACCCAATCAGATTGGGAGGCCCATGCTGAGCGGGCCACTCAATCCAAGGATCCAATGGGAGATTCGATCTCACCCAATCGCTGCACCCAAGCTCTGGTCAAAACTGACTTGGGACCTATCCCAACTGAAAAATTTTTTTGCCCCACTTGACGGTGCACCAAACTTATCTGCACTGCAAAAATTCTTCCGACGTTGGGAAAACAAAAAGTGAAGGCCAAAGCCAACGCGACTCTTTCCACAAAAATTAACAAAAACCCTGATAGCGTTGCTGCTAACACCCGCACTGCTGTGAAAGCCCGTGGGGACCTTGAAGAGGCTGGTGGGCCTGGGGGCTCTCCCCCTCGCACCTAAGGTGCGATGGGGAAACCTTCACTTTAGGGATGTTGAATATCGCCAGACTCAAGGCCTCCCCATCCCAGGCTAGGAAACTGAGTTTTTTACAAAACAATTTACCCGTGGATATCCTGGCCATCCAGGAGTCCCACTTTCCATGAGGTTCGAGGAAGCTTGGAAAACAATGCCCTACCATACCTATCCTTTTGGTCAAAGCACTGTGGGGTGCTAATTCAAAAAATATTTTTCAGATTCACATCCTCAGAAACATTCCTAAATGGCTGAGTGCTCGTTGTCACCTTCTCATGGGCTGACGTTGCACACACAATCATCAACATCTATGCCCCAAACGGTGCACATGAGCATTGGGAATTTTTCTCATCAGTCAAATCCCTCCCGCTACCCCCTGATTCTTTCCTAGTTGGCGACATGAACTGTTGGCTAACCTCACCAACGGACTAGTGGCCACCCTCACCCCATGCCACACAGAGTCATGTAGAACTACGCGTTCTAAAAGCCACCCTTGGGTTAATGGATGCACTGCTGTGACATGCCCCACTGCTCAAAAACATGATGCGTCCCCACGACTACAATGGCCAATTAAGGTCCATGACCCACATCGACCTTATTCTAACGCCGGCGAGATTCCAACCCCACATCTCCCACTTCAAAACAACGAAAATGGAATTCTCTGACCACCGACTGGTCTCAATAACATACCACTTACCATCACAGTTGCAAAGGCCCCACATTGGTGCAAAATCCGCCCCCCAAGCTCGCGTCGCCAGGAATTTCCATGTGGGTGGAAGAGGCAACTTTGGCAAAATCGTTTGTTGCACCATTTTGCACGGACCCCATTTCCACATGGGCAACGTTCAAAGAGGACACCATCCACCACTAACGCCATCTCTCCTCCAGGCGCTTACAAGCCACATCAGCGGTTATCTCACGCGTGCTGGCAGAATTGGCCCACTTGGAGTCCAACATTCCAGCCACAGGATACAGCCCTGCATGGGCCAGAAGTGGGCGGAGGCAGCCACCCACCTCAACGCACTTGAAAGTCAACACAAATATTGGGTTTGTGTCCAATACAGGGCCACACACATCACTAAAGGCGACAAGTGCACCGCATACTTCTTTAAAAATTTTCGCACCACGCCAGAGTGTGGCCTGCACACAGGTGCAAAGATCGGATAATTCTATTGTGGATACACCAGCTGAAGTGGCAATCGAAATGCAAAGATATTACTCTGAGTTCTACCAAGCCAAACCAATTCAGCCAGCCAAAATGGCAGAATTTCTTGACTGAGCTCATATCTGCACCATTTTCTGATACCCAGAAATAATGAATTTAATTACTCTGAACGAATTATGGACAGCCATTCGCGGTGCGCCAAACTGAAAATGCCCAGGCCCAGATGGCATTCCATATGAGTTCTACATTAAATATTTCAAATATATATCCCCATTGCTGCTAGCCTCACTCAACCAAAGCCTGTTGGAAACGCGCCTCCTACCAGGAGGACATGAGGCCTTTACTGTCACACTCTTCAAGAAAGGGGATAAGCTTGACTTAGCCAACTGGCGCCCCATTTCTCTAACAAACACAGACACCAAAATTTTAACAAAAATCATGGCTAACTGTTTAGGGACTGTAGCATCTGCCACCATCTCCCCAGAACAATTTGGTTTCATCCCCAGAAGGTCGATTTGGGATAACGTGCACTCTGTGGCTAATGTGTGTCAGTCCACAGCCTCTGGGGCACTTGTATTCTTGGACCAACAAAAGGCCTATGATAGAATAAACTGGGCGTACCTTAGGGCCTGCCTCCATCAATTCCGCCTACCCCCCGCTTCATAAACTGGGTGATGCTGCTCACGGAATCTGTGACAATGGCAGTGCGTGGCCCTGGCTTCCTAACGGAAGTAGTCCGCCCTCAAAGGGGACTGCGACAAGGGGACCCCCTCAGCCCACTCTTATACAACTTCAGCCTTGACCTACTACTGCGAAATGTGAATGCCCAACTCACTGGGGTCCATGTGCCAGGCCAAACCCCAGTCAAGATGATAGCATTTGCAGATGATTGAGTGGTGGGGGTGTCTAATAACAAAGATGCACGCGCGCTTGAAGCCCTCATTCAGGAATATTCCCGGGTAAGCAACGCGGCACTGAACGCCTCCAAAACCGAAATCATCCTCCTTGTCGGTTTCAGAACTGCTGGGCCCCAGCAAGTAATTCCCAACCTGGCCCATCTTCTCGCCCACGTCCACGCCTTACTAACTCAACACACACCGCTCCACTGGTGCTCCTCTTCGTGCCACGTCCTACCATAGGACCGGTGCGCCATCTGGGCGTGTGGATGGAGTCAGGCGGATATGTGTCAGCAGTAATGGAGAGTCATATACTGGACAACGTGACGAAGCGAATCGCCTCTCTCAGAGCCCACCCTCCTATCCTCACTGGCAGGGTTGTTCTTGCCAACTCTATGCTCCTATCCAAAGTCTGGTTTGGAGCCCACGCCATCCCCTTCTCCCCAAGCTTCTTCAAATCCCTGTATGCTTTGCTGCAAGGATGGCTTTGGTCAGGCCGCCCTCCACCAGTATGGCTAGAGGTCATGTTTGGCCCTCATCATCAAGGTGGCATGGGCCTGCTTGACTTCAAAGCCCATGCTGCCAAGATCCTGGGCACCTGGATCGCGGCCATCACCGCTCCTACACTCCCATCCCAACACTGGTCCCGCGCGGCCCGCTCCAACTTCTCGTGAGCCTTGGGCCTCAACAATCCATCAAACCCCCACTCCCTGATGAAATACCTCGCATCACACACATCGGCCACAGGTCCTCACGGGACTAAAACCCACTACAAACGAATCCTACTCTCCATGCGAAGTGCAGAGTGGAGAATTCGTATTAATGGACATACAACCCAAAGAGGCCGCCCCTCTCCTCAGTTCACACAAGAGGTACAGGGGCTACCCATCCATGATGGCGAGATCCCCATTCGACCCCAAGTCCTATCCAGGGTGGACTACCTGGACATGATGGACATCCCATATTCCACTGAGACCCAAAAGACTATCTGGAAATATGCACGCCATCCTCTGTTGCAGCCTCAAGTCCGCTCCCATGTGTGGCGCTGCCTGAGGCAGGTGTATCGTACAGCTGAGCGCTCTAACGCTTTACACTCATCTTGTGTCGTGTGTGGCCAGTATGGAACGCTGTTCCACCGCCTGGAGAAGTGCCCCACCTCTAAAGTGATATGGCGTGAAGTCCAATGTCTGCTAGGCAAGGATCAAACGCATCCCTTCAGTCTGTCAAGAGATATGTTTGCTTCATTAATGGCCTCCCCCTTCCACTCTCCCTCCGTGCTCTGGTGGTTGCAATCGCCATGTGGACTATCCACACGATTGTCTTGGATGCCATCGCTGGCTCCATCCCCACCCTCCCAGAAGCTGGCCACAGATTACGGTCTCATTTGGTGGACCACTATCAAGCATGGATGTTTGGATATCTCCCACCGCGTCGCTGACAGCTAATCTCCTCCTGGTTCCCAGTCTGGTTAATCAAATCAGACCCCTTCCTCCACACGTGCTCAGTAGTGGCTACGGCCCCTTCACACGTTCCCTCCCCCTCCCCATAAGTGGTGTTCCCGCTGGCAACAAGAGATAGCATCGCTTCTCTGGGGTGCCCCCTGGTACTAAGTTTATCTTTCCTGAGTCATATTCAGAAGTGTCCGTCCCATGGTCGGCCTTCCCCGCAATAAATTTGAAATTTAAAATCTTGACTTGATTGAGCACCTAACTTTTTAAAGATCAACAAAGCCTTTCTTCAATAAAGCAATGTCAGCCTCACAGTTGCATAATGAAATCTTATCAGTTTAATAAATTGAATCTAATGGCAGTAAGTAAGCAGTTATGATCTCTAGAATTATTCATGCACAAGGTTCCCCGTGATCCAGTTATTCAGGTGCCTTAAATCTAAGGAACTTGAATTTTGGCCTTTTATCAGTCTTTACCCCTACTTTTTTATTTTATTGAAATACACTACACAATTTTAGGTTTTAATAGTTAATGAATACTCCAAGTTGAAAAACTAGGGTATTGCCAAAGTGGCCAACTCACTCAGGGGTGTCAGTAAATTGTGCTCAGACACATGCAATAAATCATTTATTTCATAGGGTGCGCCATCAGGAGAATCAGAGAATTTTAGTTTTTCTGTAAATGTGCCTTTACTCAAGGTTTCAAGCGTTTCCAAGCATGTTGAGGCCTTGGAATTGAACATAACAGAGGGCTACCCCAGAGCGCACCAGAAGTTTCTTCAACCTATATTGACATATGGAAGGCCAAGTCCAAAGCTTTTAATATAACTATATCTAGCATTATTAACGCCAGTTAAAACAACATTAAAGGCAGATTCTTTAAAAGATGGTACTTTATTGATAAAAACAATAGAAATATATATTTGTTTTAGGATTTAAGGTGTTTAAATATCACTAGATTAGTATCAAAATCATATATTTATCACAAGGTATTGTGAATTTTGCTTGGTTTCAGGCTCAGTGGAGTCCAAGTCCTCAAATCTCTGGAGCTTTCGGGCTAATTTCTCTAATTATAATGAAATGGACTAAGTTTTGAATTCATAATTGCTGCTCTGAATGCTCCTGTTGTTTTGTGACTCTTGTGGCTCTTTCATATTTATGGTACAATGGTAGTATCAACTAATGTAGTTTTATAGTTTTAATTTGCTCCTGTTTTGATAATGTTTGCATTCCTGAACTTCATACAAACGAGAAATTTTTGGACTGGTTTTTGGTAACTTTATCATAAGCAGTCAAACCTAAGGGTATAAAAGGGCTTCTCTGAGGCGTCATCTACAACTTAATGTGTAGTTATCAGGATAGATTGTTCTACTTGCTGCCTCTGATTTCATGCTTACCAGCTTTTAAATTACCTCAGGGTCAGGGGGTATATAACGGCCTTCATCATCAGGAATTTTGGGCCCTTTGAAGCCTGTAAAAGGGGCTTTTGACTAGAAAATCTTATGATTGCTGGCAATGTCAGTTAGGACTAAATCTTTGTTCTGGCCATCTAATTAGTAGTACCATTATTAGAAATTGGAATAAGGGATTTCAAGAGTTTTTCCCCATAGGTTGAGGAATTAAACCTATAGTTTAGCATTTCTTAACATTACCCTCCCCAAGATGAGACCTAGGGAAAACTTCAAGTGTCATACATGGACTCATTTATAGGTGATATTGTGTTGTCTTCGTTAAAGGAATGCTTGGTTCCTCTTATAATGACAACAGTTTCAGGTCCCATTTAGAAAACCTATAACTTCTCAGGTTGTCCTCTGCGCATATAATATAAAATTACCATCTATCTAAACCTCATATATGGGCAGATTAAAACTTTGGTCGCACTTTATTGGCACTCTCCTTAAATGACTTCTTTATTTTGCTTATGACATTTAGCTCAATTTTAATAAACTCCTCCACTGAATCTTCCTGGTATCTTCCAGGAGGTAGCTTCTTCCTATTCGCGTCATTCACTAGGGCTAGTAAGCTGGCAACGCGGCCTCTTTCCCACATAGCGTTTTGAATGGAGACACGCCATTAGTCCTGTGTAGATTAACTGGAGAGTGAACAAGGCTGATGGCATCAGGAATTTCATTTTGGGAATAAAATTGACAGCAATCTTATTTAAGATTGAGGTTTGGGTCCCATTGACTATTTCCACACTTCCATTGGTAAATGGTGTATATGGCATAATGAACTGCTGTTTGGCTCCTACTAAGTCCAACAGGTGTCTTCCAACATCTGAAATAAAATACCATCCATTATTAGAACGGAGTATATGAAGGAATCTGTGATATTCAATGGCCTGGTGGTAAAGTGATCTCACAGTAACTCTTACATTAAATGTGTTGGCTGCAATCACTTCTGTCCTCATGGTGATTTAATATATTGCAATAATAAATTTAGTTCCACTAGAGACTTTGGGAAGGGTCTAACAACATGATGGGAATGTATAAAGCGCTCTTGGAGGGACATGCTGAAACCCAAACTTCTTTGGGATAGGCTTTTATTAAATTTATTCAATGCAGAGCTCCAGAGCCTTACTGATGTCATCTGACATGGCCTATCAGTAAAATATCTTCTTGAGATGCTGATAAGTCTTCTAGAATTATATATGGCCTATAAGCGGTGTCTTTCCATGAAAACCACCATTTGTTTGCTTGGATTCATGTAAGTTAGCCATTTATTGTTAATTTCTTCTCAAACTGTCCATCTTGGAATTTTATTGTTCTGGAAAGTATAACAGTATCTTCTTGTTTGCATCATCTTTTTTTCATTCCTCTCTTAATTTCATATTAATTTAAGATCCTATCGCTCTCATGGGCTGCAAATGGAAGGAGGGAAACCACGACTAGTCATCCAAGTTCATGCTCTTCGCTCCTGCTTGGTGCAGGATCTCAAAATATAGCCTTGCAGCTGAACAGATTGTCATTCTAGTCTTCTATCTGGACCCTCATGTTTGTTAGCCATCAAGGAGAAGCGTCATATGTAGCAATATCAAAGAGTATGCTGTAAATTGAGGGTCAGAAACAGCGTGCTTCTCTGATCACCACTAAACATTAATGCTCTATAATCATGTTGCTTTGCTCTGCTCTGATGAAAATCTTTGAGTAGAGCTCTATTATGTGATCTACTCCTTCTTCATCAAACTTTATTAAAATGGCACTCATACCTATTTTGCTGAAAGATTTATAAGTGAAGAAGGTCTTTGAAAAATCTGGTTATATCATTATCAGGCTTCCATGAGCTTTTATTTGAGCTGGTTGAAGGCATCCTCTTTCTCTTGTTTCCAACTGAATAATACTCCTATGTTGAGTAGGCGCATATGCAGCTTGGTGTTTTCCGCAAAATTCAGCATGAATTAAAAGTGGTGACCCACCATACCCAAGAACATTGGGATGTCTATAATGCACTTGAGAGAACTTCTCTTTACTATAGCCTTAAAATCTCTTGCTGGACTTAATTCCTCTTCACTCAACTTCATAGATGATAAATTGCAACACAGTTTTTTAGCAAGGGCCATTAGCTTCTCTTAATCTAAGGTTGGTATCTCTCAACTAACTAATACCTCATTCAAGTGTGCCATATGATCCTTGAATGTATTTCTGAATAGCGTTATATTGTCCAAGTAAATGACACACTTGACTTCTCCAGATCTTAAAACCTGATCCTATACTTGTTATAACATAGCTAAGGAATTGAACAAGCCCTTTGGCATTCATGTTGGTCTGGAAAGATATTAATAGGTGATAAGAGCACGCTTCTCTTGGTCTTCTTTTGACAGTTCCTTCTTTCAATATTCACTTGACAGGCCCATTGCTGAGAAGTAGCGAGATCCGCCAAGTAATAAGGCATCGTTGATGCAAAGTAGGATATAAAATTTTTATCTGGACTTTCAATTTCTAATAGTCCATGACTATCTGGCGAGTCCCATCCTTCTTTCTCAATAGCAAAAGGGGCAACGCCCAAAGATTTTTGGAGGGTATACCAAGCCTGCATTAATAAGTTGCTGAAGATTTTATGATTACTTCCTCACTCTTTATATGATGGTAAGGCTTTAATTGGAAGAGTATGGAGCTCCTAGTGTCAATCCTGTAGACTCCTCCCTTGCAAAAACCATAATCATTAAGTCTGCTGATGAAAATATCTGAGTATTGGTCCAAGGATTCATTTAAATTCATGTTTTTCTGTGTGTTTAGCTCTTGGAGCCCAATCTCTTTGTTATTTTTTGGCAGATTTGCTTGATTCCGCTGAATGAGTTGCACCAGATAAAACCCACTGAGCAATGACCAAGTGATTTGAGGTTCGCTGTCCCTCATTAAATTTTAAAAGTGAAGACTTTATAAAGGAGCTATTGCCCTTACAATACCACTTTATTTAATAGAAAACTTAACGGTTGCTCCGTTACTCTTCTCTACTACTCTTCTTTCACATAAAAGACCCCTTTTCTCATGTTATCGCTCAACTATTATTCCTTGGTATTCCTAATCAGTCTCAAACCTTTCGCTTACTAATTTACTATTGACTCCAAGTTTTAGGTGTTTCATTCTATCATCAAAGTTTTGGCGGAATTTCCTCAATTCGCCAAACTATGAATACTTTGATCGATCTACCTCATGTTCACATAACTTCCTCTTGATCTCAAGGCTCACATTAAATATAATTTATGATCCATCAGAACTATAGCTTATCTTCCAGTCATATCGGAATCTTGACACTCTTTGATGCAGCAATGGTGTGAACTGAATCAACGTTGGCGCAGTTGCACATCTTATCTTTTACAACAAATTTGACCCTTCTTGATCTTGACAGGATTTTTGATAATGTTTCAAAAAGGACTCTGGATTCTCCTTGTTAATTAAAATTGTATAATTCAAGCATTTCAATGGTTTCCTACTCTCTGACACCTTCAGTACAGTAATTCTATAGCACTTTTTGTTCAGGTATATCAATGATGATTTTGACCAACATGACCTTCTGCTTTCCAGGTAAAAGTCCATCTCTTCAATTCCATACAATAGCAAACCAGACTCTGCCTCTGCATTTGGGGGTAACTGCTTCATTCCCTTCATTTTCAGGTTATAGATGACTTGGTAAATGGAATGATCTGGTTTGAATAGCATACTTGCTTCTTCCACTCCTTATCCTTAAGTTATAAATTTTGACATTTGTTAGTTTAAAAGATAGACTGAACTATATCTGAAACAATGAATCCTCCATACCTAACTAATAAATGTGTTCCTAGAAAATTGTAATGGTTGTTCTCAAGAACCACAGATGGAGAAGACAAGATAATGCAACTTTTTTGCAAGGGCAACGCGGAATAAGCTCCTAGTGCTTTAATTAACTCAGGCTCGGCAGTTTTGGACTTGGACTAGTAATTGATGTCCAGGGCAAATTTCATATCTTCATGAGCTTGGTGAAGTATATTGTTAAATGGAGCAGTGGTATAAAATGCTGCTAAAATTTGAATTTATGTATAAATTCTTCCACTTTTGTAATGATATTGCCAATAGTCATTTTTAATTTTAATTTATTGCGGGGAAGGCTGACCATGGGACAGACACTTCCGAATATGACTCAGATGAGGCAAGACTTAGTACCAGGGGAGGCACCCCAGAGAAGCGATGCTATCTCTTGTTGCCAGCAGGAACGCCACTTATGGGAAGGGGAGGGAACGTGTGTAGGGGACGTAGCCACTATTGAGCACGTGTGGAGGAAGGGTTTGATTTGATGAACCAGACTGGGAACCAGGAGGAGACCAGCTGTCAGCGACGCGGTGGAAGATATCCAAACATCCACGCTTGAAAGTGATCCACCAAATGAGACCAGAATCTGTGGACAACTTCAGGGAGGGTGGGGATGGATCCAGCGATGGCTTCCAAGACAATCGTGTGGATAGTCCACATGGCGATTGCAACCACCAGAGCACGGAGGGAGGGTGGGAGGGGGAGGCCATTGATGAAGCAAACATATCTCTTGACAGACTGAAGGGATGTGTTTGATCCTGGCCTAGCAGACGTTGGACTTCGCGCCATATTACTTTAGAGGTGGGGCACTTCTCCAGGCGGTGAAACAGCGTTCCATACTGGCCACACACGACACAGGATGAGTGTAAAGCATTAGAGCGCTCAGCTGTACGATACACCTGCCTCAGGCAGCGCCACACATGGGAGTGGACTTGAGGCTGCAACAGAGGATGGTGTGCGTATTTCCAGATAGTCTTTTGGGTCTCAGTAGAATAAGGGATGTCCATCATGTCCAGGTAGTCCACCCTGGATAGGACTTGGGGTCGAATGGGGATCATGCCATCATGGATGGTTGCCCCTGTACCTCTTGTGTGAACTGAGGAGAGGGGCGGCCTCTTCGGGTTGTATGTCCACTAATACGAATTCTCCACTCTGCGCTTCGCATGGAGAGTAGGATTCATTTGTAGTGGGTTTTGGTCCCGTGAGGACCTGTGGCTGATGTGTGTGATGCGAGGTATTTCATCAGGGAGTGGGGGTTTGATGGATTGTTGAGGCCCAAGGCTCGGGAGAAGTTGGAGCAGGCCGCGCGGGACCAGTGTTGGGATGGGAGTGTAGGGGCAGTGACGGCCACAATCCAGGTGCCCAGGATCTTGGCGGCATGGGCTTTGAAGTCAAGTAGGCCCATGCCACCATGATGATGAGGGCCAAACATGACCTCTAGCCATACAGGTGGAGGGCGGCCTGACCAAAGCCAGCCTTGTAGCAAAGCATACAGGGATTTGAAGAAGCTTGGGGAGAAGGGGATGGCGTGGGCTCCAAACCAGACTTTGGATAGGAGCATAGAGTTGGCAAGAACAACCCTGCCAGTGAGGGTAGTAGGGTGGGCTCTGAGAGAGGCTATTCGCTTCGTCACGTTGTCCAGTATATGGCACTCCATTACTGCTGACGCGTATCCCCCTGCCTCCAACCACACGCCCAGATGGCGTACCAGTCCTATGGTAGGTCGTGGCACAAAGGGAGCACCAGTGGAGCGGTGTGTTTTGAGTTAGTAAGGTGTGGACGTGGGCGAGCAGATGGGCCGGGTTGGGAACTACTTGCTGGGGCCCATAAGTTCTGAAACTGACCAAGGAGGATGATTTCGGTTTTGGAACCGTTCAGTGCCACGTTGCTTACCCGGGAATATTCCTGGATGAGAGCTTCAAGCGCGCGTGCATCTTGACTATTAACACCCCAACCACACAATCATCTGCAAACGCCATTATCTTAACTGGGGCTTGGCCTGGCACATGGACCCCAGTGAGTTGGGCATTCACATTTCGCAGTAGTGGGTCAAGGCTGAAGTTGTATAAGAGTGGGCTCAGGGGGTCCCCTTGTCGCAGGCCCCTTTGAGGATGGACTACTTCCATTAGGAAACCTGGGCCGCGCACTGCCATTGTTGCAGATTCTGTGAGCAGCATCACCCAGTTAATGAAGCGGGGAGGTAGGCGGAATTTTTGGAGGCAGGCCCTAAGGTATTCCCAGTTTACTCTATCATAGGCCTTTTGTTGGTCCAAGAATACAAGTGCCCCAGAGGCTGTGGACTGACACACATTAGCCACAGAGTGCATGTTATCCCAAATCGACCTTCTGGGGATAAAACTGAATTGTTCTGGGGAGATGGTGGCAGATGCTACAGTCCCTAAAAGGTTAGCCATGATTTTTGTTAAAATTTTGTGTCTGTGTTTGTCAGAGAAATGGGGCGCCAGTTGGCTAAGTCTAGCCTATCCCCTTTCTTGAAGAGTGTGACCGTAAAGGCCTCATGTCCTCCTGGTAGGAGGCGCATTTCAAACAGGCTTTGGTTAAATGAGACTAGCAGCAATGGGGATATATATTTAAAATACTTTTTGTAGAACTCATATGGAATTCCATCTGGGCCTGGGCATTTTCAGTTTGGCGCACCGCGAATGGTAGTCCATAATTCGTTCAGAGTAATTAAATTCATTATTTCCGGGTATCAGAAAATGGTGTGGATATGAGCTCTGTCAAGAAATTCCACCATTTCAGCCAGCTGAATTGGTTCGGCTCAGTATAACTTGGAGTAATATCTTTGCGTTTCGATTGCCACTTCAGCCAGTGTGTCCACAATAGAATTATCTGATCTTTGCACCTGTGTGCAGGCCATGCTCTGGCGTGGTGCAAATATTTTTTTGAAGAAGTATGCGGTGCATTTGTCGCCTTTAGTGATGTGTGTGGCCCTGTATTGGACACAAACCCGATATTTGTCTTGCCTTTCAAGTGCGTTGAGGTGGGCGGCTGCCTCCGCCCACTTCTGGCCCCATGCAGGGCTATATCCTGAGGCTGGAATATTGGACTCCAAATGGGCCAATTCCACCAGTGCCCACGATATAACCGCCGATGTGGCTCGTGAGTATCTGGATGAGAGATGGCGATAGTGGAGGATGGTGTCCTCTTTGAATTTTGCCCATGTGGAAATGGGGTCCGCGCAAAATGGTGCAACAAACGATTTTGCCAAAGTTGCCTCTTCCACCCATGTGGAAAATCCTGGCGACGCGAGCTCTGGGGGGCGGATTTTGCACCAATGTGGGGCCTTTGCAACTGTGATGGGTAAGTGGTATGTTATCGAGACCAGTCAGTGGTTGGAGAATTCCATTTTCGTTGTTTTGAAGTGGGAGATGTGGTGTTGGAATTTCGCCAGTGCTAGAATAAGGTTGATGCGGGTCATGGACCTTAATTGGCCATTGTGGACGTGGGGACGCGTCATGTTTTCGAGCAGTGGGGCATGTCATGGCAGTGCATCCATTAACCCAAGGGTGGCTTTTAGAATGCGTAGTTCTACGTGACCCTGTGGGGCGTGGGGTGAGGGTGGCCACCGGTCCGTTGGTGAGGTTAGCCAACAGTTCATGTCACCAATTAGGAAAGAATTGGGGGGTAGCGGGAGGGATTTGACCGACGAGAAAAATTCCTGACGCTCTAGTGCACCATTTGGGGCGTAAATGTTGACGATTGTGTGTGCAACATCAGCCCATGAGAAGGTGACAACGAGCACTCGGCCATTTAGGAATGTTTTTGAAGATGTAAATTTGAAAAAATTGTTTTTCCAAATTAGCACCCCACAGTGCTTTGACCAATAGGATAGGGATGGTAGGAGCATTGTTTTCCAAGCTTCCTCGGAACCTTGTGGACAGTGGGACTCCTGGATGGCCAGGATATCCACGGGTAAATTGTTTTGTAAAAAACTCAGTTTCCTAGCCCGGGATGGGGAGGCCTTGAGTCCGGCGATATTCAGCATCCCTAGAGTGAAGGTTTCCCCCATTGCACCTTAGGTGTGAGGGGGTGGGCCCCCAGGCCCACCAGCCTCTTCCAGGTCCCCACGGGCTTTCACAGCAGCGTGGGTATTAGCAGCAATGGTATCAGGGTTTTTGTTAATTTTTGTGGAAAGAGTCGCGTTGGCTTTGGCCTTCACTTTTTATTTTCCCAACGTCGGACAAATTTTTTGCGGTGCGGATAAGTTTGGTGCACCGTCGAGTTGGGCAAAATTTTTTTTTTCGGTTGGGATAGGTACCAAGTCAGTTTTGACCAGAGCTTGGGTGCAATGATTGGGTGAAATTAAATCACCCATTGGATCCTCAGATTGAGTGGCCCGTTCAGCTTGGGTCTCCCAATCTGATTGGGTGATGGATTCCCAATTTGCTTCCGCCGCGAAGGTCTCCATGTCCTCCTGGCATTGTGAGTGTGGGATGGTGGTGGTGGCCTTGGCTGCTTCCTTGGCTGCGGTCCTATGGGCCTGCTTAGCCTTCTTCCGCTCCTGCGGGGAGATGGGCTTTACCAATAGGTAGCAGCCTTATGCTCCCCACGGGAAAGCCTCCTTGGTGCTTGCAGTTGGTTCGTAGTGCACCTCCCTGCTGGCCATGGCTGCTGAGGGGTGCTCTTGGAATGTGACACCCTCTTTGATGGGGCATGCGTGCACCTTATGGCCAAACATGTCACAGTGGGTGCAAATGGGGGGCGCGCTGTCCATGGTTACCCGGAATGGGTGGGTGGTGGGCCCTGTGATATCAATAAAGGTGGAGTGCGGGATCTGGGTTAGGTCCTTTGCGATCTCCTCAGTTGGGGTCAGAACTGCGATGGCTTTGCCAGTGCACAGGTGTGGCATCAGTGTGAAACGTTGCATTTTGAAAGATTGTATTTCGCCATATATGGCGAGACCATCTTTCAGGTGTTGCTCCAAAATGTCACGTTTTACCGTAGTAGGCAAAAAGTCAAACATGAGGAAAATTTGGTTTGATTTTGTCCATCTGGTGCATTTAGTTTTGATGACCCGTTGCCCTTCAGGGAGGTCGACCACTATGTGCACTGCTGCAGCCTCATCTGCTGCTATTTTGTTTTCGAAACCTAGGTCCAACCAACCACGTGACATGGAGTGAGGTGCTACATACACCACGGTTGGGAAAATTTTGTGTACATCTTCACAAAATTTTTCCCATAGGGCCATATTTTGGATGTCCAGATACACACGGACTCCGAATTCCACCGATGAAAGTGGCTGGGAATGTGGCGTGTTGATGTACTGGTTGCATCGTGCTTGCCACGTGAGTATCTCCGGGGAAATTGTGACCACCAGTTTTTTTAGATTTTTTTCTATTCCGCCGGATCCTCCGGGGCGTTTTTGAACGTTAGAGGCCGCGGGCCTTCCGCCTGCTCCTCTTGCCTTGCTTGCCCAACTGCTCCCAGACATGGGCGCAGACTAATCCCCTCTATGAGATTATCAAACTAGATTTAGTCTTGAATTGAATGGGTTGCAAAAGTGTTTGCAACGAGAAAGAAAAGTCGCCAATAGTCATATTCACAGTAAGTATGGCACTGATTATATAACTGAACTCTCTCTACTCCTCAGGAAGTTAGTACTCCTTGTAATACTCAAGTAACTTGCAATCTTCAATTTTAATTTTCTAAAACGTGGTGTCCAAAACATTCTAACTATCACTGATACTTTTAGTGATCTGAATGGAATAAAATCTTGATCCAACAAAGTTGCTTGGTAGGCAAAGTTCACTTAGTCAGGTCTGTGGTAGGCGAGCACAACCACTTCAGTTGGAGCTCCAATGACATAATATCAAATTTAAACCCTGACACAGGCTCCTTTTTCATCAAATTCTGTTAGTATGCACAATCTAATTAACTGATCCTATGACTTCCTTAGCTTTATTTTTTATTTACTTAACTTAAAACATCTTTTACAAAAAAGTCTTTCTTTATGACATTTGTTGCATTTAACTTTAGCAGGATTTGAGTATTTTCATTTTACTGGGGTTAATCCTTCTCCTTAGGCTATCATCAAAGCTTTGATTGATGATTTGACCTTTCTATCAGGGTGGCGTTGCTAATAGTTTTGATATTCTGTGTCTTGTCTCCATCTTATAGCCGCTTTAATGTCAATCAAGGCCTCATTAATGGCTTTAAAGATTCAGTGGGTTCTACATCCAAAGTTATGTGCACGAGGAGTTGCAGTTGTGATTCCAGAAAACTAAGCAGGATGGTATTTGTGGTGACTAAATAAAGTACTAGTCATGCAAGCTGTTATGCCTTTTGGTAAAACAGTTTTGTTTTAACCACAATTTGCTAAAATTCCCTATCCTAGTCTTAAGAAGTTTCTTTCTATTATTTAGAACGTGCTGTATGCTTCTAAACTCAGCAATAAGATTTCTTTAAATCCAGCCCAAGTGTGATGGGGTGAAGTGTAGCTCCAAACAACTACTGTGCTTCTCAACTTATACTTCCCTGTACATGGCGATATTTCTATGACACATAACTCTATCCATGCATTTTTGTACAAATTAAGAAATCTGGCTATAGTGTCAGGGCAACGGCAGATAAAGTTTAGAATGGCTTGTAAGTCAGGATGCAAAAGCACCAAAAAGGCGAGCCAAAATGACAGATGCATTTGCGCTCAAACAATGTTTAAATGTACTGGGATATGAGTAACATTAGAGTGCCAACGGGCTGCAATTGTAAAAAAACTGACGAGAAACCAGGCTGTTGCAGCTTCAGGGCCAATGGGCCTGGGCATAGGGAGTCGTGAGATTTGGGAAAATTCATAATGTCTGACACAATAGGCCAATTGATTATGGTAAGGACCAAAAGTTAATAACATGACTGGGACAACCCAATTAATATGAGGCCTGTGTTGGAATCCAGCAAAGGTTATTCTCACTGGTGCTATGTTCCACTGGATCCCACAATGGATTATTTAAAATAAATAAAAAGCTCTTAAGAAAACTAAGTTTTTACTTTTTTTTAAAGTTCCTTATGTTTTTTAATGTTTATGCGGGGCAAAACAGGAAAAGGCCCTTTTCTCAATACTAGTATATCATATTTAAACTAGTTCCGATCCTCCAGGCCATGGGAATTTGGGGCTAAAGTATTATAAAGCTGAGTTATCCAAATTAGGAAATATAGGCTTTCAGCCTATCAGATTGAATATAAATATTTTGTGGCAAAACTGACCCTTGTGGTAATGATTTGATAAATTGTATCCAATCACCAATGGGTAAAATCTTCTCACCTCAGGGGGTTCAGATCTGAGTGGTAATGATTTTTTAATTTGCACCCAATCATTGAAGGGTAAAATCTTCTCACCTCAAGGAGGTTCAGATCCATTCGATATTGAACACCTCAAATTCAGCTGAGAAGTCAGAGCAATCCTATTATTAGTTCTTACCTTATTATGCCAATTTTGGGTATAAATCATATTTTCCCAATAGATAGGATTCCACTGAGAACCTGCAAGGTCTTTTCGCCGTTGGTATTCATATCATTGATAACCACAATATTATTCAAAGATCAGACTCCAACTTTCTTTTCCAAAAGTTGAGAAGGAGAATATCCGACAGCCTGTGGGGCCACATTGCATATGTCACATAGGTTTGGAAAAAGAAAATGTTCATGCTTAATTAAAAAAATTCAAGCCCAGAAGATTTTTTAATGGATTAAAAATAAAGTGAATTGACCATCATTTTTCCTCAGTGCATTACAACTGCTTAATAGATGATTGATTGGAGATAGCCTAGGAAAGCCTGGGATTAGGGACCTCAAGCTTTGACCTAACTTGGCGAACTTTGAGCGAGGGAGAAGAAAACGAAATTATTTGAATCCAACTTTGAAAGTATTGGCAGCAGTCCAAGTTGTTGCCAGTTTGTCCACAGATGCCCAAATTATGGATTTTATGCGGTTCTGACAATTAGAGCGATGGTGTCTCACCCAATGGGAAGTGGGAACCTCCCAAGGCTACCCCACATAGGGGCAGTACCAAGAGGTCAGGAACAGGTTTGGGGCACCTAACCCACCCACTCCTGTTTACTCCAGCATCCGCTTGCCAAGCAAGATATATAAGACAAAAATTTTGATATTTTCTGTGAAGATTTTGAACTGGCGGCAACATTTCCCAATGGCCTGATTCCATCAGCAAATTTTACCAAAGATTGATACTAGACGCTTGATTTTCCAAAAGTACATGCCCATCAGGCTTTGTTGCTGATGGTTTGGGGCTCTTGGGCCGTGATGCTGAAGGCTCATTGCCATTGACTTCATTTGAGCCTTTTACCCCATGGTGATGAAAAACCCTCTGATAGATTGACAAATTTTCTTGTTCTACAATATCAATTCAGCTGAAGTTAATACTGGGATAGATGGCGGAGTCCTCAATGGGTAAGCTGTTACCCACCGCTCGTCCACCACATGGGCTAGGACGCCCTGGGAGATGAGAGGGGCATCTGGCCTTCTTGACCTTTCTTTTGATGGGAAAGAGAACGTAGTACTTGTGGAGGGGGCACTCCCCCAGACTTAAATATAGTTCCCTTGCCAGGAGTGAACTTATCTTTGAAGTATGGGAAAAATTAGGATTTTCTTCAGGTTTGATATGACTTTTGGGCTGTACCACCATCACTGATTTATTGGTACTAATGATGCATTATCCCAAAGTAGGTAAGGATCTAATGGTGGAGGGTTATAATTGCATGGTAGCGACTTACTGCTTCAAGTGATACAAATGGTCATTATACTTTTTCAGCTTAGTGAAAATTGAGTTTAAGCTCTGTACAGTATTATTGTTCTCAGTCTCTAAGAACTCCAAAATCTCTATCACTTGAGTCATACCCAGCTCTTAATTATTTTCAGTGCTGGTGACGATCTGCTCATCTTAACCTAAAAGTCAAACAAACTGAAGGTAATTTCAATTTGGTTGATCATCTTGTACATATTCTCCAGGGTCAAGTCTTTTGGATTTTCTTCTTCATGGTACACTTCCATGTTTCATTGTAGAATACTTAACAATCACTTAACGATGCCCCCTGTAGTGAGCATGTGGTAATGATAAAATGGCCCTCTCACTCATAAGTTTCTTATGATAAGGGTTGCTCCACTTCAAATAAAACACTTTTTTGTTAAAGTGTGCTCCATCAGCAATTCAGAGAGTCTAGTTCTTCTGTAACTTATACTTCTCTTAAGGTTCCAAGCGTGTCCAACCATGTTGAATCCTTGGAATCAAACATAACGCGGGCCACTTCAGAGCACAATGTAATTCTCTCAACCGCTACTGAATTAGGAAGGCTAAGTACATTTATAATATAAAACTTCTGGCGTTGTTAGAGACAAATAAAATATACAGTAGTAAAGTCAGATTATATGAAAGATATTACTTTATTGGTATCTTAAAAAATGCATATATAGCACCTTAGGATTCAGAGTGTTTATATTAATAATTGCTTTATATCAAATAAAGTTTTTTCATAAAGTGATTGTGCAATTAAATCCTAATTTTAGGCACAATGTGTAACGGACGGTTTTGTCCTGTTCATTACATTCTGACTTGGATTCAGATTTTCCAAAGCCGAGTCAGATCATTTTATAGACATTTTTGTATTTGGTTACTTCAGACATTGGGTTGTGCCTCGCCCGAGCTGTCAATTAGGCTTGTGTGAGCCTGATTAATAGCTTGGGTGAGGGCCTCAATTCGCTGCCTTTATAAGGTGTGCCTGCCCATTCCAAACCTCAGTTTGGAATTCTTACCCTAGCATGTCCCTTCCTGGGGAGCATTATCAGTTGCTCCCCAGCCAAGCTCTTAACAGCGGGCCCCTTTTTATGGTTCCTAAATAAAAATAAAGGTTGTTTCTGGGTTCACATACCTCACATACCTGTGGTCTTTTTGGGGTGCTCATTTCTGAGGAGCTTTCATGTGGTTGGGTCAGACCAATCACGAGGTTGACCATAACCAATAGTAGGTGAGATGTTTGGTGCTGTCAGTGCTCCAAACCTCTTTCCTGCTTTGGTTAGGCCGCTTTGGTTTCTTGTCAGTGTGCCAAAGGGACTTTATTATAGGCATCTGAAACTAGGGTTTTTCCAGTCCGTTACACAATGGAGTCCAATACCATGATCCTTTGGGATTTTTCTAGGCTTCTTTATGAAGTTACATGGAGCTCTGGCAAGCTTGTGTATGCGTGGTTGCTGCTCTGAATGCTCTTGTTTTTCTTAAATCATTTTAGCTTTTCCAGCTGCATGGTTATGCTGGTAGTCTCAATTTAATGGAGATTGCGGAATTTATTCTGTTTTGGTAATATTTGCATCACTAAGCTTCATACAAATGAGAAATCTTTTAGATGGGTTTTAGGTAATACTAACGTCATCAGAAATTAAACCCTTGGCATAAAAGTGGGTTCCTCTGGGGCGTCATCTGTGAAACATGCGCATAGTCATCAGCCCATATCTATTATTGCTTGTTCTATGATGTCATGCTAACTGTTTGTAAGTATTTTGGTGGTCAAAGAAATATAATGGTTTTTGTCATCAGGAACTCTGGGCCATTTAAGCCTATAAACGCGTTCAGATTAGAAAAATCTTTTCACTTATGGCTTTTAAGCTGACCATAATAACCGTTCTGACCAGCTAAACCATTAGTAAGGTTATCAGACATAATAAATGGGTGTCTACAGGAGGGTTTTTTTTCCAGAGGTGGAGGAATTAACCCCTATAGTTGACCGTTTCTCAACTGATTAGATGCCAATAATAGTTTATAAACTTTCAACTAACAGTTGCAAATTCCAATTTAGTTGCTTAAGTTCAATGGTCGCTAATCTTTTGATATAATGCAACAATCAAATAGTAGAGATTGAAGCGTAATATTTCTATCTTTAACTTGTGTTGAATTTAAAAATTTTTGAATGGAGATTTTTCTCTGACTATATATTGATGGGATTTTAAGGATTAATCACACTTAATTACTAATAATTGGAATTTTTTAGGTTATATCATCTGGAGAGGGGCGGTGAAACTTCAACGCCTTAATAACTTTCTATAATAATTAAAGCTAAAATCAGATTTGGTAGGATATAAAGAAGCTTTTTTTTAGCAGTCTATAGTATTTCTACCTTCTAGAAAAAGATTGGATTCTTTAGAAAAGTTTTATTTTGACTCAGCAAGATCTTTTCTAATAAAACCCTTTCCCCTTGAAATCCTTGGCTTGGGTTGAACCAGAAGTTAAAAAAAGTTTCTAAGGTGGGTTGACATTGGGACAATTATACCATGCCAAGTTTTTATAGCCAGTAATGGTCTTGAACTTTTGTTGAAAGCCTACACTAGAGTGGAAGCAGGAAATCCCCTATCTGGCTAGTCACTCCTTTAACCAGAGTTTAGAAAATTCAAATTAGTGGTTATAAATGGTTTATAGGGTCAAATTCTGAAAACATATTCCTCAATATCTTGTAGTGGAGGAACATAAGTCCTGAGAAAACAACTATGTACCTGATCTACTATGCTAATGTTTGAGGTAGAAGTGGCTAAAATTTTGGCTCGCATCAATAAATTTCCTGATGAGGTCTTGACCATTTAGTTGCCAAATTGTGATGTTGGCCCCCAGGACGGTGATTATAAAATAAATCTAAATCATGCAAGGAATACTCTGGTAGTATATGTAGTTTGGTATTGGCCTGATGACCCTCCATATATACAGTGCATCAAATTCTTTTGACGGCCATGGTTTGAAGTCATATTATCTCAATGGTTATATGTTTTAATGTAAGCTTCACATTATCAGGAATAGCTGATTCACATATAGGCTAAAGGCTGGAAGGTAGAGGAGTTATCTGCCCTAAAAGGCCTTAAATGGAGGCAACTGGATGGATCAATGATAGCTAACAAAATAAATAAGAGGGTACTGGGGAGGTAGTCATTCCATTTAATGGGATCTCATGCTGCTAGTTTGCGCTATGTAGAAACTAAAGTGCCATTGGCTCTTTCTACAGTTCCATTGGTAGCTAGGTATAAGGAGTAGTAAAGAGGTGTCTTATTTCAATAAAAGAAATCAATTTATGAAATATTGAAAAAATAAAGCTCAGCTGGATAACTCTGTCACACACTTTCCAGCTGAATTGGCAGTTGATATTCAAAATTTTGACTCAGAGTTGTAGAAGTCTGAATCAGTCAAACCAGCCAAAATTGATGAATTTCTTGAGGGCACACATATCCGCACCATTTCCTGATACCCAGAGTTAATGAATTTGGTTACTCAAGATGAACTCTGGTATGCCGTTTGCGGTGCACTTCACAGGAAGTGCCCAGGTCCAGAGGGGTTCCATATGAGTTCTACAAAAGATATTTTAATTTATTTCCTCACTAATGCTTGCCTCAATGAACAAATGTCTTTTATAAAACGCGCCTCCTCCCTGGGGGCCAGGAGGCCTATATGTTAACGCTGTATAAGAAGGGGGACAAGCTGGACTTGACAAACTGGCGCCTCATTTCACTTAAAATATAGATGCTAAGTTATTCACTAAAACGATGGCCAACTGCCTCAATAAGTTGCTTTTGAAGTAATCTCCTCTGAGCAATTTGGTTTCATCCCCAAAGCGGTCAATTTGGGACAACATCCACACTGTAGCCAATGTCTTCCAATCCACGGCTACTGGGGCGCTTGTGTTCTTATATTAGCAAAAAGTCTTTGATGGGGTCAACTGGGACTACCTCAAAGCCTGCATCCACAAATTTCACCTTCCCCACTGGTTCATAAATTGGGTGATGCTGCTCAAGAAGTCTGCAATAATGGCGGTGCGTGGCCCTGGCTTCCTCACTGAAGTGTTTCACCCTCAAAGGGGTCCTCACCAAGGAAACTCTTTAAGCCCCTTTTATACAACTTCAGCCTCAACCACTTTTATGCAATGTAAATGCCACCCTTGCTGGTGCCCATGTGTAATTCCAAGCACCTGTTAGGATGTTGGCATTCCTGACAATTGTTTGGTTGGAGTGTCTGACAACAACGATGCATGCATGCTGGAGGCAACTATCCAGGATTACTCCAGGGTCTGTAACTCCGCCTTCAATGATTTAAAAACCAAATACATTCTCCTCAGCTGGTATCAAGCCCACTGGTCACCAGCACCCTGTAGTCAGCCTACTTTGGCAGCTGGCTCTCTGGGTTGCTTGCCACACCCACCTCATAGCGCCCCGCTTGTGCTCCCTTTTGTGCCAAGACCAACTGCTGGTCCAGTGAACCATTTGGGAGTGTGGCTGGAGGCGAGAGGATTCGCCTCGTTGGTAATGGAGCACCACATCCTTGACAATGTCACAAAGCGCAGCGCCTCCTCAGAGCCTACCAGACTACCCTCCCAGGCCAGGTTGTGCTTGCCAACTCTATGCTACTGTCCAAAGTCTGGTTTATGGCCCATGCCATAGCCTTTCCCCCATCTTTCCTCAACTCTTTATACGCCCTCCTACAAGGGTGGCTTTGGTTAGACCGCCCTCCACCAGTGCACCTGGATATCGTGTTTGGACCACACCATAGTGGAGGTATGTGCCTGCTCAACTTTGAGCTCATGCCGCCAATATACTTGGCACCTGGATCACCGCAGTCACTAACCCATATCCCATCTCAACACTGGTCACACGTGGCCTGTTCCAATTTTCCCACGCCCTTGGACTCCGCATTCCTACCCAATCCCATTCTCTTCTTGAATATCTGGCCTCTCACCCCTCTGCAGCGGCCCCACATGGGATGCTGCCCCACTTCAAATGTATTCTCCTCTCCATGTGAAGTGCTGAGTGGCTAATCAGCATCAGTGATCACACCGCCCAGAGGGGTCGCCCTACTCACTATTTCAAACAAGGAGTCTGTGGGAAAGTCGTTTTGAACAACCTGATACCCCAATGTCCCCCCAATAACCATGTGGACTACCTTGACAAGCTGGACATTTTGTATCCTCTGTAAATCCAGAAAGACATTTGGCGGTACACACACCATACTCTATTACAACCCTAGATTTGATCCAATGTGTGGAGCGCCTGAGAAAGTGTAACGGACTTCTGAGTGGTTCAATGCCTCTCAAACTTCAAGCATTGTGTGCGGTCAATATAGGACATTAGTCCATCATTTGGAAGATTGCCCGCCTATCTGGGTGATCTGGAGGAATGTAATGCACCTTTTTTGCCAGGAGCGTGAACATGAGTTCAGCCTGTCTAAGAACATCTTCGCCTTTTCCATGACCTCCCCTATACACCCTTCGCTCCACGCCTTAATTGTTGAAATAGCACTATGGATGATCCACGCTGTTGTCCTTGATGCATTATCTGGCACTACCCCAACCCACCATTAAGCTGTGCGTTGCTTCCACTCCCACCTCACGGATCACTTTAAAGTGTGGTTGTTTGACCACCTGCCATCCTGCCAATGCTGGTTGGTGTCATCCTGGTTGTTGGATTTTGGTGTAGGGTGGTGCTCACTAGGTGCTTGTTTTTTCCGAAATCCAACAAAAAGAATTGTTCCACTAAAAAATTAAATATAACTAAACTTTAGAAACTTGATAACTATAAGTTTTTAAAGTTTTATTAGGCGCCGCTGAAATAAGAACAAAATCATCCCCCTTGATATCCGACTGATCAGTAATTAAACTGTATCAAGGGTTGGGGGAAATTTGGGAATAAATTTGGAATAGCTTAAACTAGTCCAAATTAGGAAATATGGGGAAGCAGCCTATTAAAGCTTGAGATACTCGCTTCATTTTGGCTGAACAATGGAAGGGGAATTATAATTGGCCAAAACGTACCCATGGGGAATGCTTTGATGAACTTCAGCCAATCCCCAATTGCGAAATTTATTGCACCTTAGGGGACCCCTGCCACGCCTATAAAAGTTGGTGGGCCCCACGTAGGTGCTTGAAGGGACCTGGTTGTGATTGGGGGAGTACCGTCCAATGGACACCCCAGGGTCTGCTGCAGGGTTGGAGAAATCTGACTACACAATTTCGGGTATTTTGACCTTGTAATATTTGAACTAGTGTTACCCCAATTAGTGGGGTTCCACCAAGAATTGGCTAGGGTCTTCTGGCCGATTTCCTCATTATTAGTATTATTGTTTAAATTGATATTGTTATTGCAGACTAGTAAATGTCCAACATTTCCCCTTCTCAGCCAATTTGGATCCACAACACGCTTATCTTGACACTGAGAGGGCAAATGTCCAACACAGGTTCCCCATCTGGTTCCTCTTGTCAGACCCTTTCCTTCATTTGTGTTCAGTTTGGCCAGGCCTCCCCTGTCAATCCCTCTCTTCCTTCCACTGGCAATCCTGCTGGCAACAGGAGGTAGCTTCAGCTCCTCTAGGGTGCCTCCAGTCTTCTTAGTGTTTTGTAGTTGATGTTTATCAGAAGTGTCCATCCTATAGTCAACCTTCCCTGAATAAAAAAATAAAAATAAAAAAATAAATAAAGTTGATTCTATTATTGAAAATTAGAACTCTAGGGCAACCATGTTGGTAAAAAATATGTTAATGTAGGAATAGAGCAGTAGCTTTGCGGCAGCTTTAGGCACAGAAACAAACTCAACACTCTTTTTTAAGTATTAATGACCAGAAAAACATATTTATATCCATACACAGCTGCTAGCAATGACCCAAAAATATTAATTATAACTGGATTAAAGGCAGCTTTCCGCTTGGCGTAACTTTATGAGCCAAATTACACGAATTTATAAAAAACAAATTGTAGTCGCCCATAGTAGTTTCACCCAATGTCCTCAGATTCTCCGCCGGCTGCTCCAGTGTGGGGCAGCGGCGAAACTCCCCTGCCACTTTCCATCTGGCAGGAAAACGTGCTAGAACTGGTTCACCCAGTCATTCCAAACCCATGGGCTGATTCATTCTGCCTAAGGACCTGGACGCCCACCTTGATTGTACCCAAGTGGTACCACGCTGCCCTCTAGTGCTCCCCTGGAGCAACATGCGCTACAGCCTAAGGGTGGAATATGGGAAACTATTCCTATACCACGACCAAGCCATTATCAAAATGCACAGGTGGTGATGATAACTGGCAGATTTATCGATTTCTACCCCTATAAGGGGTATTTCATTCTTGGCTTCACCTGCGAAGCTGAAACTGCCACTGCAGCAACTGTGCCCCTGGTATTCCAGGGCACCCCTCTCCCACAACTCAGACTCAGCTCCCAGCGGACACCACTTTGGTGGTCCAGTTTGCTGGCCACCCACCCACCTCCCCCTGAAGTGTCTCACCAGGAGTTGATGGACAGTTTGGCAGCCTATGGCTACAACCCCTTCTTACAATTTGTGGTCCCAAATGGGGCCACACGACTTGCTGGGCCTTGGGCATATTCTATGGTAGGCCCTGAATTTAGTAAAATTGTGGCAGCAATTCCACAGCGCACCGTTATTCCCTCAGCGCCTGACCATATGTTTTGGGCCCACATTGAGGGCGGGTGGACAATCTGTCCATCATGTTTTGAGTTAGACCACTCGAAATGCAAATGTCCCTACTCAACCACTTCAGACGGATTAGACAACTCATCCGCTGACCTCCAATCCAATGCCCACCCTGTACAATTTCAGGTATGGGGCACAATCCTACCTCCTCCACCCCCAAAGCTTGTTTCTGCAGCTACACCTGCAGCCACTAATCAGCCTCCCCACCTCAATGCCATAAATAATTCATCCAATCAAACATCAGATTGGATCCCAGTTCAATCCCATGCTTCCACAAATGAATCAAACAAACCTCAACCATACACTGATTCCCCAATCCAATTCAACCAAAACCCATGGGAATTATTGAATGAATTTGATAATCAGGTAATGTCATTGAGGAACCGTCGCTGCAAGTCAAGCGGCTCTTTAACACAGAATGGGATGAAAAATTCCTGCTTCAGAAATATGTCCCACAACCTAACGCCAAACTGTTCTGCAGCGACCACCAGCTTTCAGTAGAAGCAGCCGCCACACCAGATTGCTGTCTGCTCCGCAAAACTGCCACCAAATCTGTGGCTGCGCTCGCAGGAGGAATTCCACCTCCCATTATCCCCAAAGATCTTGCTACACAAAGTAAGATCTATATGAAAACTTTACACAAAAACGTCACTGAAGCCATCCAGAACATGGTAACAGTAGCACGGAATCTGAAAGCAAAAATAACCTGAACCAACATTGCCACATTTGTTAAACTCCCAGACGCCCGCCTCAAAGCTGAAGACGCTTTGGCCAAATACATCATTGGCATTATGATGGCTGTCAACTATTCAGAAGTTCCAGTCATCAAGGATATTGAACCCAATACTGCCGATGCCCCCACACCCTTACTATCTGCCTTAACACGCACCCTATTCTGGGATGAGGTGGATGCGGCCAAAGATGAGCCCCCTGATTCCCCCTCCCCATCCACCATGGAGGGATAGCAGTATTCGCTGCCCACCTGGTTGGATATATTTTTAGGTATGATTCAATCAATCTGTCCATTTTGGGCATATTGTTAGAAAGTGTTTTTTTATTATAATATTTAGTTTTAGTTTGGTAATGACCGTCCCCTGGTCAGCTTACCTCGGTTAAATAAAATAAAAAACTGTATCAAAGGCAGAGCCTGGCTGGGGAGGGTATAAATTGGCATCTTGAATTAGCCACTGTAATGGATCAGGAGGCACCTGATCTGTACATTAGTTTGGATCAGGTGGAGTTCAATCAAAATGTGGCCCTAATACAATGGGCATCGAGCTTGGTAAGTTTGGAACTGGGTAAAATTATCATCCTAAACCTGAATCACATCCGCAAAATGAGGATGGGCTTATGTGGGGTGTGGATGGTGATCTGGTATGATGGCAAATCTTTGTTAACGATGTGGTGATCAGGGCTCAGAAGAGTTTAATCTAAAGGAAATCTTATTCCATATTTGCAGCGCACTATTTAGGGGGAGATGTCGTAGCCCTGAAGGGCAGTTGCATCTTCTATGAGGAAAAATGAAATTCAAAATAAATAATATTTATTAGCTCAGAAACATTAATTTTATTTATAAAAGAATATAAATGGATTAATCAAAATCATGAGCTCAACCAGTGAGCTTGGTGTGGCGTTGGCATCATTCTTGGCCCTTTCCTGGTCCCAAACTCTGCTGCTGATGTGCAGCGTTGTGGGAACAGTGGTACGAGAATATGTGGCAGTGGACAAGACATGGTGTTCAGGTTCAGGGATGGGTCTCTGCCAGCCTGTACCTAGTATGATCAGTAACATGGCTCTTACTGCCTAATTCATTCATTGCATATTAGTGCGAACCCGCCCATTACATTAGACGCAACTCAGATACTTTCTTGTCAGTTTTGTGGGGCCCTCAAGAAGAGGTTGGGGCCCCAGGAGGGGAGGAATGGTACCGCCATGTGTTGACAGTGGTGATGGTGAGCTTCTCGCTTACATTTGTAATAAGAGAGGTGATTCAAGTGTGTGGTTCAAGACCTGTTAAGATGGAGGAACGCCAAGAGGGACCTACATCCCTAAAGGTCGGGCTGCTTTGCTATGTAAGCTTTAGAGAATATCCACCAAGTGGTGTTGCGGATTCTTTCCAGGCACGGTTGGCTCAATCAACAGGTGGGGAGACCCCTTTCTCGTTGCAGATCACACAAATCATGGAGGCACTACCCCCAGAACTTTCTGGGTAGGTGCAAGAGTTGGTTGAAGAGCAAGGACGCCTTCCTGGATCCATAGTGTGTGTGTTGACTGTATTGACCGAGCAGCCTGTCTGGATGAGGCGCAGGATGAGGCATGGTTGGCTTTGTTGACATTAGGTCATGGCTGAGGATCAGTAAAAAAATATGGGCAAATTTTCCACCCATTGGCGAAGTAGCAAGAGTCTCGGATTCACAATCATTGTGAATGTTCAGACAAGGGCTTCAAGCGAACATGTTGGCCACCATGGCAGCTGCTAAAGTTCAAGGTTCGTTGGCAGAGGAAATTGCTTTGGCGATGCAAGTGGAGAAGCAATTGGAGTTGGTGAGTAACTGGCGAGAGGAAACAATGTCCCCAGGAAGGGTCCAGTCACCCGTTGTAGCCAGCAGAGGACAAGGGGGCTGGTGGGGTTCTCCCTGGAAATTTGGGAATATTCATAGGAGATCCTGCCAGGTTAGTGGGGAGGAGTTGGGGAGAACAGGCCAGGGACCCGGGCAGAGCTTTAGTCCCCGAACTACCTTATCTGCAAATTTGCAATCTGTTTATGCTTCTAACATTAAACCTTCCATCTTTGCTTTATCCTAGGTTATTTATTCCAGTGGAGTTATACTCGCATGGTCAGAAAGAGAAAGTGCTGGCCCTGGTGGATACAGGGGCTGATAAAAATTATGTGGAGTTTGCCTTAGCAGAGCGTTTGAAGTTGGAGATGAAGAGGGGTCCTGAGGTAGTGTTTGCCGATGTGTCAAGAAGAGCCCCATCGTGGGTTCTGGAGCCCTTGATTTTCATTCAGCAGAACCCCTTTTGGTTGAAGGAGAGTTTCTGTGCGATCCAGAATCTGGCTCACCCCATGGTGTTGGGGATGTGATGGTGGAATTGCTTCTAGCCATGGATTGATGTGTTGAATAAGACGATCACCTTAACACCCCAGATTGAACCTCAGATGACGTGGAAGATGGAGGTTGGGGGTGACATCCCAATTGATGCAGGAGTTTAGGAGGGATGCAGGAGGTAGAGCTACCACCTGAATATAGCAATTTCATTGATGTATTAGGTCCCATCAGAAGTTCGCCTTTTTCTCCTATGGGATCTTTTGCATTTTCATTTCAGTTCAAGAAGGGATCGGAGCTTCCCAGGGGATGTCTGGTCTATGCTCTTAATGAACGGGCCAGAGAAGCATTGGAGGTCCATGTGGAGTCAATGTTGAACAAAGGTTTAATCAAGCCTTCCATGTTACCAGCGGTATCTGCTGTGTTGCTAGTACTGAAGGCGAGTGGCGATTTGCGCCCATGTGTGTATTTCTGACGCTTAAACGCGGTCATGGGACTGGATCCATATCCATTGCCCCTGTTGGAAGACATTCTTCTGATGGTTACTGGATGCACAATGTTTATGAAGCTCAACCTCGCATATGCATTTAATCAGATTCTGGTGAGACCAGAGCATCAGCAATACACAGCGTTCAAATGCCACCTAGGGGTGTACCAATATCGTGTAATGCCATTCAGGATGAGGAATGCTCCAGTGATGTTCCAGCAGATGATTGACCATGTCCTTGGGGGGATGATCAGAAGATGCTGTGCCACTTATATGGATGATATTCTAAATTCTCGAGGTCCCAGGAGGAGCATTTATGAGATGTCCAGGAAGTTTTGGGGGCAATCGGCTGTATGGGTTTAAGGTTGAAGCCCTCCAAGTGTGAGTTCAACCAAAGTTCAGTAACATTTTTCAGCAATGTGGTATTCCATAACGGATTGGGGGTGTGTTCAGATAAGCTTCGGGCAGTGCGAGCATGGAAAGCACCCACAGATCAGATGGGGGTGCAAAGTTTTCTGGGAACATTGAACTTCCTTTGTCAGTTTGTGAAGAATCTTTCCCAGACAGCCTTACCGCTCATGCATTTGACCCAAGACTTTCCAAAAAATATGGGGAAAGTAGGAAGCATGGGCATTTGAATCACTAAAGGGTAAGTTAATTACCGCACCTGTGCTGGCCCATCTGGATCCCTGGAAACCCTTTGTGGTCAAGATGGACGCTTTAAACTATGATGTGGGAGAGGTATTGCTTCAGGAAGGGGAATACGGGTTGGAGCATCGCATATGTTACTTCAGCCGCAAGTTGCACCTTGCAGAAACAAACTACCCAATATTATAATGAACTGTTGGCAGTGATGGCAGCCTTGCGTGAATGGCAACATTACATGCTCTATTCCTGGCATCCTTTCATTATCTGGACGGACCACAAAGCCTTGGAGTATTATTGTGAACCCAGAAAGTGAACCAGCGATAAGCCAGATGGCATGTGGAGCTGGTCCGCTATGACTTTCAGGTGGAGTACAGGCCTGGAGCTTAGAATGTCCTGGCGGATTGGTTGAGTTGAGATGGGGCTTTCAAGTACAAGAAGGAGGAATTGGAGGATTTCAACATGGCTATGATGTTCCAACCGGACCAATTTGCAATGATTGAAGATAGGGGGAGTGTATTGGGGGAGGAAGTTCGCCAGAAGCAGAGTTTGCGGAATTTGCCCAAAGGCTGAAAGCTGAGATTATGGAGGGTCAGCTGCACCAGTATCATACGGATTTCATGAAGAGGGTTGGGGTGTTATACCACAAGTCGCGTGTATGGGTGTCTAACCCATCATTATGATGGAAGGTAATCTAGGCTTCTCATGACCATCTGCTGGTGGGTCGCCTGGAAGTAGGGAAGACAATGGAATTGGTGCAGCGGGAGTATTCATGGCTGGGCCTTTGTAAGGATGTCCAGAAGTATGTGCGGGAGTCTTTGGTGTGTGAAGTAAAGCCATCGATAAAACCACCATCAGGTAAGTTGAATCTGCTGCTGATACCACAAACCCCTTGGAGTTCGATTAGTGTTGATTTCATAGTGGGACTTCTAAAGGTGCAGGGGAATGATGCAGTTATGGTGGTCGTATTAGACTTACCAAATATCCTGAGTTCTTTTCATGTACTGGGAGTTTTTTTGGTGAAGGATGTGGCAAGGGTTTTCATTGATGAGGTGTTCTCTTAACATATATTACCTGAGGAGATCATCTCAGACTTGGGCCCACAATTTGTTTCGAAATTCTGGTTGAGTCTACTGGGAAATTTGGAAATCAGGCCAGGTCGATCCTTGGCATACCATCTGCAATCTAATGGACAAACAGAGAGGGTTAACCAGATACTCAAACAGTATATTCAGTGACATGTGTCCAATTGACAGGATGACTGGGTTTTGTAGGTATAGATGGCCCAGTTCGCCTACAATAATCACTCTCAATCCTCAACAGGAATGTCGCCAATTTTCACAAATCATGGACTCAACCCTATATTGAATGGGGGATCTGTGGGCGGCGTATGTCAGGGGGCAGATGAGATGTTACGTACTATGTCAGATATCAGGAAGAAACTACGGGGGAACTTGGAGCAGGTGATATCTCAGCAGAAGCAGCAGGCAGATTGTCGAAGGGCGCTGGATCTGACATTTGAGCCTGGGGACTGGGTATTGGTGGTGGCTAAGAATTATGCTGTCCCGGTTAAGAGTCATAAGCTGGGTCCAAAGTTTTTGAGCCCATATTGGGTCGTTTGAGCCATTAATTGGGTTGCCTTTGAGTTGAGTTTGCCAGTAGGTTCCAGAGCCCATCTAGTGATTCATGCTTCCCAGCTACAGGCTTTTGGGGGTGAGGGGCCAGAGCATCCCAGACTGCTGAATCCTATAGAGGGGGAGATGCCAGAATATGAGGTGGAACGGATACTGGATGCCAAGTGGTTGAGAGGCCGGCAGCAACTGCTGGTAAAGTGGATGGGCTATCTGGTGGAGGAGGCAATGTGGCAATTGAAGGAGGACTATGCGCGATGCCCAGAGAAGGTCCAGGAGTTCTGGTCTTCACAGGAGGGTAATATAACGGATCAGGAAGCACCTGATCAGTACATTGGTTCAGATTAGGTGGAATTTGATCTAAATGTGCCCTGATCCAATGGGCATTGAAATCAGTAAGTTCAGACTGGCTAAAATCATCATCCCAAACCTGAATCACATCCACAAAATGATGATGGGCTTATGCGGGGTGTGGATGTTGATCTAGTGGGATGGCGAATCTTCACTAATGATGTGGTGGTTGGGGCTCTGAAGAGTTTAATCAAAAGGAAAGATTATTCCATATTCTTAGTGAACTATTTAGGGAAAGAAGTCGCAGCCCTGAAGGGCAGTTGCATCTTATATGAGGAAAATAAAATTCAAAATAAAGAATATTTACTAGCTTGGAAACTTTAATTTATTTATAAAAGAATATAAAAAGATCAGATCAAAACCATGAGCTCAACCAGTGAGCTCTGTGTGGCGTTGGCGTCATTCTTGGCCCTTTCCTGGTCCCAGACTCTGCTGCTGACGTGCAGCGTTATGGGAACAGTGCTACAATAATATGTGGCAACAATGAGACATAGCAGTTGGCTTTGGGGATGGACCTCTACCGGCCTGTACCTAGTATGGTCAGTAACATGGCTCTTACTGCCCAATTCATTTATTGCATATTGGTGCAAACCCACTCGTTATAGCCACAACTCGATTTGACAAACTAGTCAGGTTTCATGTACATCATGATACATCTCAGCCATATTCTCTCAATAGTTCTTAGGTTTTCGCAGCTCAAGAGTTTTCTTGACATCTACATGGCCAAGGTTGAGGTAAGCCTCCAAATTTACTTCTTTGCGAGCAGATGTTTACATATATAAGGCAAATAAATAGTGCCTACTCTTTTACTAAGTTCTCATTATCAACCTTGGTACCTTTAGCCATTATTTGTGTCATTTATGATTGTGACGTGGTTCATGTACCCAAAGATGAGGTTTTGAATTAAGTTTATAGAGGAGATCCTCCTCAGTAATAGAGATATGTAATACACATAGCCAGTTTAGCCCATTAGAAGTTTAATAATTTGATCCTGCTCAATAGACAATATAAAATGTCATAATTTTGGAGACATAAGGCCAAAAAAGCCATTATCCCCTTAGGATCCTTCTTTTTTGGAGCCAACATAAAGAAGAATTTTCAGTAAACACAGTAAAAAATTACCATTTAGGAAGTGGTGGGAATGCTTGATAATAAATAATCTAGTAATTCATTCCCGTACATTACAGAGTAATTTCTGTCAGCCCAAATAGGGCTTTTATAAATAAATGACTGTATGATCGGCTTGATTAGCATCAAGTTATGCAATTATGGCCTCAGCTGCAGAATAACTTGCAATAGTAAAAAGAACAAAAGGTTGATTGTAAATTTGATTAATAAAAACTGGAGCAGTTAAAGAGCAGTACATAAATATAGGGTTCCTGCTGCTCAAGTCCTCACATGAAAGATTAAATCTTATGTGAAAGCTTTTTTAAGGGCTCAGCCTATTTGGCAAGAAGGAAAATAAATTGTTAATAATATGCAATTGAAACCTAAAAGTACTTAATATCATGTAATTTAGCCAGAGCAGGCATCTATTTGCATGAAGATAATTTACCAGAACTTAAAAGAATGCCTTAATGGGTCACCTTCTTTCTTAAAAATGCAAATTCACGTTAAAAAGACATTTTGAGTTTTAAGCTTTGAGGAAGCCTCATTTACTTTTTGTACACTTTCCAAAGGTGGTCAAGGTTTGCAGTAAAAGTGTGGGAAACAGTTAAATCATCCAGGTAAACTAGCACTTATGTTAATCTAATGTCCCAAGATAATTGATCCATAGCTTTCTTAAAGGTGTCAGAAGCATTGTAATCCCCGTGACATTTGGGTGGTTTTAAATAATTATTTATTGGATATGAGTTCACATTTAGCCCTATCCTCATCTTGCAAGTCAATTTCCTATAATCCGCTTGTCAAAGCCATAGCAGAGAAAAATTTGAGATCCAGCTAATGAGGGCAGCAAGTCATCTATACTATGTATAGTATAGCTGTCCTTGCACGTAGTAGAATTCAAACATTGGTAATACA
Organism: Massospora cicadina; assembly: GCA_022478985.1. Classification (NCBI taxonomy): domain Eukaryota; kingdom Fungi; phylum Entomophthoromycota; class Entomophthoromycetes; order Entomophthorales; family Entomophthoraceae; genus Massospora; species Massospora cicadina. The sequence continues at coordinate 46,663 of JAKSZP010008378.1, forward strand.
TAATTACCCATTGACTGCTATCTTTCTTCTTGATTAACAGTAGAAGTGAGGACCATAAACTCATGAATGTTAGAAAACCAAGCTTCAAGTAAATTACTTAATTTAAGAGTGACCTGCGTCTCTTCCGTTTTTGACTTTCTGAAAGATCAAGAGAATAAAGGAGAAGAATACCTGGGTTCACCTGATGTTGAACCCCTTCATATGGCCATAATCATAGGAACCAGAGGAAAAGATAGAGTATTTTCAATTATGCTTTAGCAGTTGTTTTTTTAGATCAAAAGTTAAATCTGTTACCAACTGGACTAAGACAGTAGCAATGGTGGAAAGCTCATCAAGTTCAAATTCACGAAGGGTTCCACCACCCCTTTGCTTCCATTACATGGCTCACAGGTAATACTTGTACATAAGCAATGGCCTGGTTTTCCTCAAATACCACAGGCACAAAAGTTATGTTTTAAACAGAATAGTCACTGTTTTTTTAGTACTAGATGGTCCCAATAGTCACTGTTTCTTGATATATGCGATCAAAAAATTCAGAGCATGGGAACTTCAGAGAAGGAAGGATTAGGGAGTCCTAAGATTTAAATTAAATGGTTGAGAGGAGGATTATCTGAAACCCAGTTCAATTAGCACTTAAAACGCGGTAGGAATCTTAACTTCATTCTGGATGAATATAAGGGCATTTCTTCTGTTTATTCTCTCAGGTGGGAGTATAATCTAATACCAAAATTTTGATACTCCAATTTGAAGGTAAAACTAGGGTATTCAAGGCAACAAGTTTGCCATTTGTTATCCTTTTTAAGGGGCTGGCGCTTGGAGGATTTAAAATAATCAAAAGCCATGATTATGTAGAAATTTTTAGGTAGTAATAGTTGAGTAATTTATAAAAAACTTGGTTCCTAACAAAAGACCATAACTACTATCTAATGCTACAGCAGGGATAAATAATGTTAATCACCTTCTTTAAACGAGAGTCTTGTTTATGCCCTAATGGATTGCGCATAATGATACCTGCAGTGCCATATTCTACAGCATGGATCGAGATCAAATTGTGTCTTGGTTTTTCAATGAGTTGTGAAGAGATAACTTTGATAGGCGAAACAGAGTCAATAATTGTTTTTACTAAACTTATTTACTAAGTCATTTACAAATGTTACTGTGGTTCTCACTGCAAGGGGCTTAAATATACAAAGGGGAATGTGTTTTTAACACAGAATAAGAAAGCAAAGCAGTAGGTTACTGTCACTTAAAGGATTTTTTGAAAAAAAATTTAGGGTTAGCATCATCAGAAGTGACATCAAGTGTGGCAACGTCAGCATTTTTGGTTTGAGGCACATCAGAAAGAAACCACAGGGAGCCTCGCGCCCCATACTGACCCCCTTTTTGCTTCCTCAAACCGCAAATTAAGTCCAGCATTGTTTAAAAGTATAATTGAGTCAGTTACAGTAGGTACAGGTATGCATGTCTTAATTTTTTTTCACCTTACCTTCCTTCATCACATTTATATGGGATTAAGTAGATTTAGATGAAGGAGGGGAGCATTCACAAGAGCCAAAGGAATTTCAAGAAGAGCTTTCTTAATATTGAGAATAAAGGTGATAAAATGCTTCATATAAGTCATGTGTAAATGTAGTTAAGGTCTATTAGCCAAATTAGAAAGTAAGGAAGTTCTAGAATCATCAAAAATAAGTCAGTTGTTACCAAGATCTGTGCTTTATGATAGAAGCAGGAATAAAATTCAGTTGGAGTTTCTCTTTACGAAAATGGATGTATGAATGCTTGTTTCTGATTAGCTAGGACAAGACCACCGACAAATTCCTTGATAAGAAGAGTTTAAATCTCATTCCATGTAGAACATTGTAAGCGTTGAAGTATTATCATTTCCTGCTCAATTTTATTTATACAAAAAAGTTAGGCGTTTAGTCTTTTAATTATCTAAAGCTCCCATCATAGCAATTTCATATATATAGAAAAAGAAGCAACACTTTCCTCTCCACAGAAAAATCTGTCTTTGGGCGGCTTATAAAAAGTTTCTATAACTATTTGTATGATGTGTACACCCACAGGAAAGTATTAAGGAAATTTTTAAAAGGTCGGTTCAGAAGGAGGTATAGGAACTTAAACTGAGTTGTTATTTTGATAGTTTAAAATTATTATTGTTTTGCAAAGTTGGATCTGAGCCATCATCAATTCAAAAAAAATTTAAGTAGTTTTTTTGTTTATCCCCAAGCTCAGCTTGTTGGGAGGTAATTGTGGCTTGAAGTTTTTACTGTTCACATTTTTAAGCTTTCAATTTACAATTTTTGACTGTCTAATACAGATTCATAAAGGCATAGAGATGATAGCACTGTTTAATCCTTTCTTTAGAGCATTTATGGTAAAATTTTAATAAATTTGACTCACCAAATATTTATAGCAGGCACCCTCAATCAATAGCACCTAATTTTTAATCTAAGATAGCTATTCTTTCTCATAAATGAATATCCTCAGCTGGATAGTGAAGGCGCATTGAGGGTGAGGGGGCCAGGGTATACAAAAGGACCAATAGGTACAATGGGCCACTAGGACCAGTAGGCCTATAGGTCTAATCAACCCAGCTAGTCCAATAGATCCAGGCAATTTGGTGGATTCAGCTGGTCCAGAAGGTCCTTTAGGGCCAATTGCCCAATCAATACTGTGTTTTCACTAGGTCTTCAGGGCTGGTGTGCCTAGGAGGCAATATCACTAAATGGAAGTTTGGTTCATAGCTCCTGATTGTTTTACTTAAACTAAGTTGTAATTTCTAATTTCACCAATTCTAACTAAAAGGTCAGATGTGGCGGAGCCTTACTGATTGATAAAGATACCAATAAATTTTTCAAATTTATATATCTCTCTCAATTCGCTCACTATTGGTCAAAATGTAGTTTTAAATCTAGTAAAAACAGCTCCACTTGTCGTCACCCTATTCACATTACCTATGTCAATGTGATCAACGCCCACTGCCCCCATGAGGGGAAGTGGTGCGCCGCCTCCTAATGTTTTTTCCATTGCTGACACGTGCTCAGGCTGATAAAGGTAGCCCGCCAAATTCTTTAAGACGTTATGTCCCACCTAAGGACTTAACCTTACATCTCGCCCAAACCCAGGCTGTGCTACGTTGCCCCCTTATGACCCCCAGTGCAACATGCAATTTGGCTTTCAGGTTGAATATGGTAAGTTGTTCCCCTATTCAGATGAAGCAATAATTGAATTAGCCCAGACTGTTATGCAGCCTGCAGGCTTCATTGACTTCCTCCCCTTCAAGGGGTTTTTGATCTCAACTTCTCAAGTGAAGCTAATGCTGCAGTAGCAGCTACCATCCCCCTGGTGTTCCAGGGAACACCCCTCCCAACTTCTCATACTTGGTTGCCCACTGATACAACACTTTTGGTTCAGTACACGGGCCTCCCTACCTACTTACCACCTGAAATTTTGCATAATGAGATTAATGCTGGATCATTGGAATATGGTTCTGATCCCATACTACAATTTTGGTTTCCAATGGAGCCACCCGCCTTTCAAGCCCCCACGCCTTCACAACTTTCTCATCCAGTATCAACAGAATTAGCCCTCTCAATCCCACATTGCACCATTATCCCCTCTGCCCTGGACCGTCCTTTCTGGGCTCAAGTGGAATCAGGGCGTACTATCTGCCCTACTTGTTTAAACTGGACCATTCAAAATGACGCAGTTCCTCCATCTCCCAAGCCATGGCCCCCACACCCAACTTTTTGCACAATGATCCCATAGATGATCCAATTACGTGTTTTGAATGGGGCAATATTTTCCCCCTCCCCCCAACGTGGTAGCAACAGCAACCACTGAATCAATCAACAAAAAAATTCCCTCAACGAACCTCTTCTTCTGAACCCACCAATCGGGAGCCAAGATGGACTACAGTAGGTTCTAAACCATCATCCCAGCCACTCGCCACAGATCACCCATATGCAGTAGACCCAATCAAATTCAACCAAAATCCATGGGAGTAATGATTGAGGCTTATAATTTGAGTGAAATATCCCTGAATCCAAATGGGCTTGGCCTCCTCCATTTGTAATGTACCTCAATATTGAATATGTGGCCCAATTTCTAGATTCGCATTATGTGCCTCGCCCTAATGCCACCTCATTAAAAAGTAACCACCAATTAGCTGAATAGGCAGTTGCCTCCACTGAATGTTGCCAAACCCATAAAGCTGTTGCAAAATCAGTTTCAGTACTGGTTGAGGGCCTGGCACCTCCTATCCTCCCTAGTACCATGCTCCCAAAACATAAAAAAGAACATCTCCGCTACTATCAGGTGGCGAATACAGCACAACAAAGAGTTGCAGCGGTTGCAAAGTTCAGCCCAAAGGCCTCATTACCTGAAAAAACCTTACAACCATCACCACCCTACCTAAATTACGCCTTGAGGCTGAGAAAGCCCTTACAACCTACATTTTCATCCTCCTAATCGCACACATTAAGTTGCAAGCACCTCTTTGATATCTTGGCCCTCATTTCCATGATGCGCCCACGCCAGTGCTCTCAGCTTTATGCCGTTACATGTCCCTACCAGATGAGGAAGAAGAGCCTCCTGATCCCCCTTCACCCTTCGCCATGGTTGTATAGCAGTTTCTGCCTCTGACTTAGTTGGTGTCTTTTTTTTTTGATTTCATGTCAGTTTAAGTGGATCCATCTGTCTCATTTTGACTTTATTTATTTTATTTTACTTAGGTTTTAGCTCTTTTGAGCATTGGTAATGTCAATCCCCTGGTCAGCGTACCTCAAATAAATAAAATTTGTTAAATCTTATAGATATTTCCTCATGTAAAAAATTTACCACCATAACATCTAACTGGGCTAATCAGTTCTGGAATGATAAGATTTTCTGTCAATTTTATAAAAGGGCATCACAGTTGGCTTGTACTACTGCAGTGGCAGATCTATAAAAATCTAGGATTGAAGTGTGCATCTCATTCAATAATGATAATTATCATATGTATTGATGGTCAATACCCAAGATTTTAACTAAATGGTGCATTTCAGGGTGCACAAACAAACATAAATATTTTTTGATACAGGTGATTAAACTTAAAATTTTGGTAAAACAAGGAGAACTTAGAAATGTTTTGCATATTAGTAAATCGGTAATACTTACCATTAGAAGGGTCCAATCAATAAGTGAAACAACTCATAATTATCTTATTGATAGTCTCAGTTACATGGCAAGATTGAGCATGGTAGTTGTTGTAATATACGGATACCATTGAAATATCCAAGGTGGCTAAAAATTGAACAGAGTTTTGTTCAAGGAGTTTGAGCTCAATTTCCATTAGAATCTACCCATTGTGAAACACTAGAGCAATTTTTAAAGGTAATTAATTGTTTTATTGTTATCCTACATAAGAAAATATTAATTCAACAGGCAACTTATTAGATTACCTTGCAGGAAGAACCACTTATTGTTGTTGAATTTTATGAGGTCTGGTAGGAAAATTTCTCTTAATTATACTTCAATAAGTTTTTAAGGAGAGGTCACACTTTATCAATAATTGAAATTCACTAGGTTAGATTGTCTAGTGGGGGGCTGTGACACTTTAACATTTTAAAATCTTGTTATAAAAATTAAAGCTAAAATGCATAATTAGAATTCTATAAAGAGCATGCTATTCTTTAGCAGTCAATAATATTTTTAAATTTAAATTTATTGTGGGGAAGGCTGACCATGGGATGGACACTTCCGAATATGACTCAGAAGAGACAAAACTTAGTACCAGGGAAGGCACCCTAGAGAAGCGATGTAATCTCTTGTTGCCAGTGGGAACGCCACTTATGGGGAGGGGAGGGAACGTGTGGAGGGGCCGTAGCCACTACTGAACACGTGTGGAGGAAGGGGTCTGATTTGATGAACCAGACTGGAAACCAGGAGGAGACCAGCTGTTGGCGACGCGGTGGGAGGTATTCAAACATCCACGCTTGAAAGTGGTCCACCAAATGAGACCGGAATCTGTGGGCAGCTTCTGGGAGGGTGGGGGTGGAGCCTGCAATGGCATCTAAGACAATCGTGTGGATGGTCCACATGAAAATTACAACCACCAAAGCATGGAGGGAGGGTGGAAGAGAGGAGGCCATTTATAAAGCAAACATATCTCTTGACAGACTGAAAAGATGCGTTTGATCCTGGCCCAGCAAACATTGAACTTCGCGCCATATCACCTTAAAGGTAGGGCACTTCTCCAGGCGGTGGAACAGCGTTCCATACTGGCCACACACGACACAGGATGAGTGTAAAGCGTTAGAGCACTCAGCTGTACGATACACCCGCCTCAGGCAGCGCCACACATGGGAGCGGACTTGAGGCTGCAACAGAGGATGGTGTACGTATTTCCAGATAGTTTTTGGGTCTCAATGGAGTAAGGGATGTCCATCATGTCCAGGTAGTCCACCCTGGATAGGACATGGGGCCGAATGGGGATCACGCCATCATGGATGGGTAGCCCCTGTACCTCTTGTGTGAACTGAGGAGAGGGGCGGCCTCTTTGGGTTGTATGTCCGCTAATATAAATTCTCCAATCAGCGCTCCGCATGGAGAGTAGGATTCGTTTGTAGTGGGTTTTAGTCCCGTGAGGACCTGTGGCCGATGTGTGTGATGTGAGGTATTTCATCAGGGAGTGGGGGTTTGATGGATTGTTGAGGCCCAAGGCGCGGGAGAAGTTGGAGCGGGCTGCGCAGGACCAGTGTTGGGAGGGGAGTGTAGGGGCGGTGACGGCTGCAATCCAGGTACCCAAGATCTTGGCAGCATGGGCTTTGAAGTCAAGCAGGCCCATGCCACCATGATGATGAGGGCCAAACATGACCTCTAGCCGTACTGGTGGAGGGCGGCCTGACCAAAGCCATCCTTTCAGAAGGGCATACAAGGATTTGAAAAAGCTTGGGGAGAAGGGGATGGCGTGGGCTCCGAACCAGACTTTGGATAGGAGCATAGAGTTGGCTAAAACAACCCTGCCAGTAAGGGAAGTAGGGTGGGCTCTGAGAGAGGCGATTTGATTCGTCATGTTGTCCAGAATATGGCACTCCATTACTGCTGACGCGTATCCGCCTGCCTCCATCCACACGCCCAGATGACATAACCGTACTATGGTAGGACGTGGCACAAAGGGGAGCACCAGTGGGGCGGAGTGTGTTGAGTTAGTAGGGCGAGGACGTGGATGATCAGATGGGCCAGGTTGGTAACTAATTGCTGGGGTCCAGCAGTTCTGAAACTTACCAAGGAGGATGATTTCGGTTTTGGAAGCGTTCAGTGCCGCGTTGCTTACCTGGGAATACTCCTGGATGAGAGCTTCAAGCGCGCGTGCATCTTGACTATTAACACCCCAACCACACAATCATCTGCAAACGCCATTATCTTAACTGGGGCTTGGCCTGGCACATGGACCCCAGTGAGTTGGGCGTTCACATTTCGCAGTAGTGGGTCAAGGCTGAAGTTGTATAAGAGTGGGCTGAGGTGGTCCCCTTGTCGCAAGCCCCTTTGAGGGCGGACTACTTCCATTAGGAAGCGAGGACCACGTACTGCCATTGTTGCAGATTCCGTGAGCAGCATCACCCAGTTGATGAAGTGAGGGGGTAGGCGGAATTGATGGAGGCAGGCCCTGAGGTATTCCCAGTTTACTCTATCATAGGTCTTTTGTTGGTCCAAGAATACAAGTGCCCCAGAGGCTGTGGATTGACATACATTAGCCACAGAGTGCACGTTATCCCAAATCAACCTTCTGGGTATGAAACCAAATTGCTCTGGGGAGATGGTGGCAGATTCTACAGTCCCTAAATGGTTAGCCATGATTTTTGTTAAAATTTTAGTGTCTGTGTTTGTTAGAGAAATGGGGTGCCAGTTTGCTAAGTCTAGCTTATCCCCTTTCTTGAAGAGTGTGACAGTAAAGGCCTCATGTCCTCCTGGTAGGAGGCGCGTTTCCAACAGGCTTTGGTTAAGTGAGGCGAGCAGCAATGGGGATATATATTTGAAATACTTTTTGTAGAACTCATATGGAATGCCATCTGGGCCTGGGCATTTTTGGTTTGGCGCACCATGAATGGCTGTCCATAATTTGGTCAGAGTAATCAAATTCATTATTTTCAGGTATCGGAAAATGGTGCAGATGTAGGCTTGGTCAAGAAATTCCGCCACTTCGGCTGGCTGAATTGGATTGGATTGGTACAACTCAGAGTAATACTTTTGTGTTTTGATTGCCACTTCAGCTGGCGTATCCGCAATGGAATCATCCGATCTTTGCACCTGTGTGCAGGCCACGCTCTGGCGTGGTGCAAATTTTTTTTTAAAGAAATGTGCGGTGCACTTGTCACCTTTTGTGATGCGTGTGGCCCTGTACTAAACACAAACCCAATGTTTGAGCAGTCAATAATATTTTATCATTTAAAAAAATTCAATTTGTCAGAATATTATCAGTTTAATTCATTAAGATCTTTTATTTAACTAAGGTAAGCTGACCAGGGGACGGACATTACCAAATATATGTAAAACTAAGAAAATAACTAACAAATATAAAATTGGGCTCCAGGGTACTCAAGTTACCCCTATTGCCAGCGGGACTGCCAGGTATGGGGGGATTGGTGCACTATTCTGAGGGGTTTCCCCTGCTATGGAGCAGGTGTGAAGGAAAGGGTCTGTGTGGAGGAACCAGAGTGGGAACCATGATTCTATGAGCGCTTTTTGCCTTGGTCTCATATATCAATAGAGCCAGGCTTGGAAGTGCTCCAGTAAGTGGACATGGAATCTGTTAATAACCCCATGAATGGTTGGGACCGTGCCCTTTATGCATCTAATGCAATTGTGTGGATTTTCCACATTGCAATGGGTATTATTAGGGAACGGAGGGTAGATAGGAATGGTGACTCAATCTGGAGCGCAAAGATGCTCTTTGATATCGAAAATTCCTGCTTATTTTGGACCTTAAGCAGGCGTGCAACTTCCTGCCATATAGCTTTGGTGGGGGGGCATGATTCTAGGCGGTGATGTAGGGATCCCTCCCCTCCATATACTACACATGTTTTGTGGAAGGAGTTGGAACGGTCCGCCATCCTATAGGTCCTTCTCAGACAGCGCCAGGCGTTTGCTTTTATCCTCGGCTGTAGGAGTGGGTGGTGAGTCATTTTCCACATTGCCTCCTGTGTAGCAAAATCATAGGGAATGTCCAACATATCTAGGTATTCTATCCTAGCTATGATTGGGGTTGTTGCGAGCATATCTCTCTGGGGGTGGTTTTCTGGGTTTCTTAATTTAAATTGGGGGCTGGGTCATCCCTTCCCTGTATAATACCCGTGTTCTCTATGTTCCATCCCATACGGCGGATAGTTCAGAGGATATGTTTGAAATGAGAGGAGGTTCCATGTGGACCCGTTGCAGTAGGGTGCTTGGCAAGGTATGAAAGTAGTCTTGGTGGACTATGTGGGTTGGGTAATTTGAGCGCCTATGTAAAGTTAGTCCTTGCTGCTCTGGACCAATGTTGTTGCGGGAGGTCTGGAGCAAGGTTTTCTTTATCAAGGTACCTAGGATGTGATTGGCATGGCTCTCGAAATCTATTAGTTCCATGCCTCCGCTTGAGCATGGGCCAAATAGTGTTTCCATCTGTATAGGAGGGTGAGAGCCAGGCCACAGACAGCCCTGGATAAACGCGCGGATTGAGGTTATAAAGGTAGGTGAGAAGGCGATTGCGTGGGCCTGGTACCACAGTATTGGGAGGATGAGCGAGTTAGTAACTGTAACTCGTCCTGTTAATCCTGGGGTTCTTCCCTTGAGGGAGGCGACGCGTTTGGATACCCGTTGTAACAAGTTACTTTCCATTTTCTCATTAGCATATCACCCTGTTTCTAGCCAAATTCCAAGGCGTCTGACAGGAGTGGTGGTGGGAGGTGTTGCAAAGGGTAAAATAATTGAATTTTTACTTCGTGTGTTGGTATGAGGCTCTGATATTGTGGCCCAGTTGTTTGTCTATTTGCCTAAGAGGATGATTTCTGTTTTTCTTTTGTTGAGCGATGCATTGCTCACCTTGGAGTATTCCTCTAGAGTGCGTTCCAGCTGTCAGGCATCTTCATTGTTTGCTATACCTGCTACGCAGTCATCCGCAAAGGCCAGTATCTTGACTGTTGGTTGTCCTTGTGCAGTTATCCCCATGAGACATGAGTCAGTTACTCGGAGGATGGGGTCAAAGCTGAAATTGTATAGCAGTGGGCTGAGGGGATCACCTTTTTTGAGCCCTCTGTGTGGTTTAATCTTGTTTGTTAGGAATCCAGGGCTGCATACAGCCATGGTTGCAGATTCTGTTAGGAGCATCGCCATTTTATGAACCTTGGTGGGAGTTTGAGGGCATGTAGACATTCTTTTAGGTATGGCCAGCTAACACGATCATACGCTTTTCCTGATCCAAGAAGATCAGGGCACCAGTTACTTTGGATTAGCAGCTGTTTGCAACAGGATGAATGTTGTTCCAGATTGAACGCCCTGGTATAAACCCAAACTGGTTGGATGATAGGACGTCAGATGCAATTGCGCCTAATCTAGCTGCTAAAATTTTTGTTAGAATTTTTGTACCAGTGTTGGAGAGTGCAATTGGGCACCAGTTGGCCAGGTCCAACTTGTCACCCTTTTTATACAAGGTTATAACGTAGGATTTATGGCCTCCTGGTAATAGGCGTGTTTCCAACAAACTCTGGTTTTGACGCTAAATAGGAGGGCGATTTGTTGAAAATATTTTTTGTAAAATTCGTAGGGTATCCCATCAGGCCCTGGGCATTTCCTACGTGGTGCACCGCGAATTGTCTCACAAAGCTCCTCCCATGTAATTAGGGATAGTATATTTTAATTTGGTGGTGTACTTTGTATTTCGGCAGCTTGTTTATTTTCTTTAATTTTTTGTGAATCTGTTGGGTTTCATGATATAATTCGGTGTAATAGTGGTGTACTTCCGCCTTGACCTCCTCAGGGTCAGTTGCCATGGTGCCGTTGGTCTTGCGGACCTGTGTGTACACGGGCTGGTTTCCATGGGAGTGGAATTGGCGGAAAAAGTTGTTGAACAGGTTTTGCCTTCCTTTATGAACTTACCTTTGTTCAATACTTTGATTCTTTGTTGGTTTTTGAAGATGAGATTGTTAAGTTGGGCAGAAATTTCTGCCCATTTGCGTCCCCAGTTGGGGCTATATCCAGATCTCAGAGTATTTATTTCCAGGTGGTCTAGTTCTTCCAAGGTACGCTTGATTGTGGCCGTGTCCGCGGTGTAATTATATGATTCAATATGTTGGGTTTTGATGATTAAATCCTATTTGAAATTTTCCCATGTTCTGATGGGATCTGAAGTGTTGGGGCTGTGAATTCTGGGTTTGTAGCCTTATTTTGACCCAGTTGGATATCTCAGGAAATTTTATAATTTTTGGGTGAAGCTTTCTCCAAGGCGACACCTGTGTGTAGAAGTTGGGTTGGCGCTAACTGCACAGTAACCAATTGGTGGTCAGAAAAATTGATCTTTTTTGTTGTAAATTTGGAGATTCTTGAGCGGTGGGATTGTGGGACGAGGATGTGGTCAATGCGACTCATCAATATGAGCGCTCCCTCATGTATGTTGGGCCACGTCATGTGGGGAAGGAGTGGTGAATTGGGGAGAAGAGCATCCTGTAAGCCAAGAGATGCCTTCATTGTGCGGAATTCAATGTGTCCAGGTGGGTATCTCCTGGGATTAGGCCATCAATCTGTATCAAGTTTATCCCAGCAGTTGAAAGCCTAACATAATGGTATCTGGTGGGAGGGTGAGAGTAGGAATGTTTTCAAAAAAAAAATTTCTCTCAGTTGCAGTGCACGGTGCATAGATACATGCTATCAAAATTAATTCCTCTTGGCATGTGATTGTTGCTACCAGGACTTGACTGTGCAAGTGTGATGACAAATTTGTAATTTTAATTTTTTTTGTTTTGGACGATCACCCCACAGTGAGACGTCCATACTGATTGTGATGTTGCGACCCTGGTTGACCAGGATCCTTCTTCCCCTTGTAGACAGTGGTTTTATTGGATGGCCAAGATGTCTACAAGAGGTTTTCGCAGGAATTCCAGCTTTTTGGCTTGGGACATATGAGCCCTGGCTCCCACGATGTTTAGCATCCCTATTGACACTGAGGTGCCCGCGGCGCCTCAGGAGCAGTTGGGAGGGCCCTCTGGCTCTATCCCAACGCGGCTCATTTTGGCCATGCTCCGTGTCTGTACTCCAACTCTTTCACTGCCATTGTTGGTTCCCTTGATCTGACTCAATAATTCAATGGAATTGCAGATTTTTGCATTTGCATCAACTTTTCCCGCACAAGTCTCATGTTGATTTGATGCGGATTGTTGATTGGATTTTATATTTTTGAGGTTCGACTTTGGTGAATTGTGTACCGCATTTTCGCCCAAATTGCGGTTGCATTGTTCCTCAGTATGTGCATGACTGATGTCGCTTTGTGACTCAGTCAGGTTACTGTGAAAATTTTCGACCTTGGCATATTGTTCTGATTGGTTGGTTTAATGAATATCCAAAATATCCTCCCAAATTTGTCCAGGGTTAATAGCAGACTCTGCATGTGCCGCCACTTCAGCCACTGCTCGCTTGTGGGCTTTTTGTGACACTTTACGTTGTTTGCTTGTAACTGGGTCCACAATGGAGTATAGTCCAGCTTCACCCCAGCGGAATGGGTGGTGACCGTCAGTCATTTTGGAAAAGTTTTCATTTTATCGTTGTCCATTGCTTCCTCACAATAATCAATTTCCATTAAGCCCTCTTTCACAGGGCATGCTTTTTCCTTGTGGCCCAGTGAGCCACAGTGGATGCAAATAGGCAGTGCGCATTCTGGTGTAACTCAAAATGTGGCTGACTGGCCCCCATCTTCGAAGTGAAATTCTGTGTGGGGAATTCTGGATAAGTCCTCTTCCACTTCTGGGAAGGGGTTGATTATGGCGATAGCTTTGCCCATGCACAGGTTGAGCATCAGGCGAAATCACTTTAATTTGAGTTGCTGAATTTCTCTGTAGGCCACGAGACCTTTGCGGAGCTCCTCCTTGATTACCTTATGAGGAAGGTTGGTGAGGAGTGAGTCAAAAGAGATGAACAAAGTTTTCACTTTGTTCCATCTGGTGCGTGCAGTGCACACAATTTTTTTTCCCTCGGGGAGGGCAATTTCCACACAGACTTTTGCTGTGGCATTGGCTTCATCAGCTGTTTTGAAACCAATATTGATATAGCTGTGGCCCATGTTGTTGGTGGCTACATACACCGCATGAGGGAAAAGTGAGGGCTGTGCCTCACATGTTTTCTCCCACAGGGTTGGTGACTCATCCTCAAGGAAGAGTCTGATCCCATGCTTCACCTTTGATATGAGTTGATTGAACTGAATGTACATATATTGCGCGTGCTTTACAATGAATACCATAAACCCAGACGGTGTCTGAGTTTGCAATTTCTTTGTGTATTGGGTTCCTGTTCCCCCTCTAGGGCGTTTCTTGCCCTTAGTTGCACTGTCAAGTGCACCGCTCGCCACGACGCTCACCCATGTTGTATTATTTTTATTGATAAAGTCGCCCATCTTTTATGTGTGTGATTATCCAAATTTGCTGTTCAAATTAAATTGTAGTAACTAGATTAATTGTTACGAGAAAGAAAAAGCAAGATTCATCAAGATCTTAGACTCTATATCCTTTTCTTTTAGAAACTTAGCTTTTGTTAAACCAAAAATAATAAAATCTAAATTGGTGTATATAAATGGTTCAAAGGGTCAAGTTCTAACAACTTGGCTTCATTACCAAAGGTTTTTTTACTGTACTTGCTTTTTCTAGGATTGATAACAATTGTTTTGATTATATTATGAAACGTTGGGTTCAAGTCCTAAAACTTTTTTTGATTTTTAAGAAAATACAAAAACAATGTTTCTACCATGCATAGTCTGGATTGTGACATCACCCCCTTGAATTCAAAGACCTTTTTAATAAGGGTTTCTTGATTTTTTTGAGGCAATGAGTGCAGTCAGCGGTTGATTGCCAGGTGGCTTCTTCAATAGGGTTTTCAATCAAATAACCAAGTAGAAAAAAATAGCCTTAAGGATCCTAATTTCAAGGATGGCTTCAACTTTGTATTACGTTTCAACAAGGTTTTCAGTAGCACTAGGGACTGGGTTGTCCACTACAAGCCCTTTTAAGTTGCTTAGCTGGGAAACTTGGAAAATTGGTAAGTTTGTGAACCTTCTGGTTGTGCAACACATAAGCTACGTCATTGATTTAATGAATCGCCTTGTAGGAGACCATGGCAAAGGACCAAACTAATGACTCTCAGCAATAATGGAGTAGTGTTTGACATTAATGAAAACCATTTTGCCTTCTTTGTACATATGGTGATTAGAGAGGTAAGCGTCAACCTCAACTTTTTAATCTTGCATGGCCTTGTTAAGTTAGTTTTTTGGCAAAAAATGTTTGACTGAACGTTGGCCACTAAGCTGTCCGCGGCTGGTACTGCAGCATCAGCTTGTACCTCAAATATCTGTGGATGCTGACCATAAATAGCAAAAAAGAGACATAAATGTAGAAAGTGGATGTTTTTTGGCTAACTGAGCGAGAGAAGCCAAGTTGTTAAAATTTCTTGCTTTGTTGGGATGTAACAATGGAGATATTGATCTATAGTCAGTTGATCTTTTCTTTCTGTCCATCCAATGATGTTGGTAAGCAGATGATCTGCAAGGCTTGATGCCTAAATTAGCAGAAGATGGTTCCTAAAGCAGGTGTAAGTCTGGGGGAGCTCCCCCTCCACTTGGACTGGCTGGCGTTCCAGTTCCTATCAAAAAAGGTCCAAGGAGGACAGATGCCCCACTCGTCTTCCAGGGCAACCTTGCCCATGTGGTGGACGAGCAATAGGTAACATCTTACCCTTAAGTGACCCCGCCACTCATCCCAGTACTAACTTTAGACAGATTGGTACTGCAAATTAAGGAAATTTGTGCTGAGCTATTGGAGATTCAGCATCCACATGGGGTAAAAGGTTCAAATGAAGATAATGGCATCAAGCCTTTGGCATTAGGGCCTGAAAGCCCCAAACTCTTGGAAACAAAGCCCAGCGGGAGCATACTTTTGAAAAACAAAGCAGCTAGTGTCAAATTTTTGGAGATTACCACTAATGGCATCAGGCCATTGGGAAATGTTGCCGCCAGTTCAAACCCCCCCCAGAAGCATCAAAATCCTCATCCAACATTCCTCGTTTGGTCAAACAGACGCTAGAGTGACTGAATGTGGGTGGGTAGGCGCCACAAACTAGTTCCTGACCTCATGGGTCGCCCCTATGTGGAGTGGCCTTGGGAGGTTACCGCTGCCCATCAGGCGAGATGCTGTTTCTCTGTTTTTGGACCAAAGAAAATCTGCAATTTTGGAGTTTGTGGACAAACTGACAGAAACTTTGCCCACCATCAAAATTTTCAAAGTCAGTTCATATTAAGTTTATTTTCACCCCTCGCTCAAAGTTCTCTGGATTAGACCAAAGCTTGAGGGCCCCAAACCTGTGCTTTTTTAAGCTATTTCCCAAAATTGATTGTATATTTAAGCAGTCATAACACACTGAGGAAATTGACAGTCGATCCTTTTTTTAATTTGATAAAAATCTTCCCACGCTTATATTTACTTATTTTAGTTTACATTTTTTTCCAAAACCCCAATGACATATGCAATGTGGCCCCACAGTCCTCATATTGACTGGGGCATCCCAGCCATACTTTTAACAATGATCCTTACCATAGTCACTTGGTCCTATCATGTTAAGGCCTTTATGAATTTTTCCTTGGTATAAAAACTCCCTACGCCCAGGCCCACTATCCTGGGACCACAAAATCTTTGTTCCTCACTGGGTTGCTTTTCTCATTTGTGGCACATCGGCACTCTATTATTATTCATATCCCACACATTTAAACATTGTTTGAGTGGCAATGCCCCTGGCATTCTGGCTCACCTTTTGGGTGCTTTTGCATCCCAACTGTCAGGGCAGTATAAGCTCCATCTGCCGCTCCCCTGACAGCAGGATATGAATTGGGGGCCCTTTTTAAAATTAAGTTTTATCAGGAAGGCCATGTATTTGGAAATTTACTTAATAAACATATGTTGGAATAATGGCAGTTTTATGCTCTTTGGTACTTTTTCATACAGGATTTAAACAATCTAGCAGGCCTAGAATATTAGAACTCTTTAACTGCTATTAAAAATTTTAATGGAAAAAACCACAAGAAGATGTTATATATTATTAATTAAAATAGGAAAAAAAACCTCAATCAAACTTTTTACTCTTAGTATTTAGAGTGATTTGAGGCTAGAAACGAGAGGGAAAAGAAATTCATCATAAGCATAGGGTAGCTTAATTAAGTAATATGGCAATTTGACCTATCAGAGCTAACAAGGTACATCTCTTTAACTTGATTTCAAATGGTGAGTTGATAGCAGGTAAGATGAACCAATGTGACAAGGATTTTATAGTTAATCCAATCAGAAGACTTAAAAATATTTTCACCTTGTGGGACCACTCCAGGTCCATAAAAGGGGTTGTTTCCACTTAGGAGTTAGAATTTATTATCAGATAGAATGTGGAGATCTCAAAATGACTCCACTGATTTCACTGCAGGTTTGGCATAACTTTAATACCAACAACAGGGATATTTGGCCAAATAATTAGTATAGAAGTATTACCCCAATCAAGGTTATTATCCCAAGGGTTAGAATAGGACAATTTACTAATAGTTTGGGGGACTTAACCCCATAAATATTCTTACACATTAGTCACGCATTCACATGTCTGACATTATCCCTTTCAAGCATGTGAGGAGATAAAAAAGGCGTAAAAATAGCCCATGGACTCTACTGATAGTGATCCCAGAGGCCAGGGAATTAAATGGAATATAAATCGCCCCTTTATAAGTGACAGTGAAGCGTCCTTCCCATATGAACACAAGCTTTCAACTCTTGGGGTGATGAAAAGTGATAATATAACACTAATTCTGCTATTTGGAAGGAGAGTAGAGGTTGTCTATGCTCATTAGCTGATAATCCTTCTTTGGTGACAATTTAGCTAGGTTAGTCATGGCATTAAACTGCAGCTGAATGATTTGCTGGATTTATTCTAGGGCTTTCTTGAGATTTTCAGTCCTAGAAGAGAAGGCGTCTTTAGCTAGTAGAGCAGGTACTCCTGGTTCCCAATCATATAAGACACAGAAAAAAGACATTCTAAGAATATGATGGTAGCTTATAAGATAGGCCATGAGAGCACAAGCAAAAATTGATAAAGTGTAGAGGGTCTGAGGTGGCCAACTTCCATAATATGGAAACCAAGTTCCATTAGCTCTTTCCACAGTACTATTGGTATAGGGTTGTAGAGTGCTGATAATAGTCTTTGTGTTCCCATGGAGGTATCTAAGATCTTGACCACCCTGAAGGGGAAAATGTTCCAATAACACAAAGAGGACCTGGGTACAAATATACTGGGTGAAAATATATTAATGTAGGATGGTGGCAGTGGCTTTGGCGGTCTGAGCGGGGAGAGCAACAACTTAAAACCATTTGGTAAAGCTATCAATGCCTACCAGGATATAGAGTTTTGCATTGGTAGTCTGGAGTAGATGACCTACTACGCCTAAGCGTATTGTACAAAAAGGTGTTGAAGCGTAGTGGGCTGGTATTGATATTTAGGTTTAAAGCTAATTTATTTCTTAAAGGTCAGGCAGTTGTCCAGGACTTCTAAAATAGATTTCATGGTTCCTTCCCAGTAATACCAATCCTTCACCCAACCATAAGTTTTATGTACTCCACTGTATTCCAGAATAGAATGGACCTCCATGATTACTGGTACTCACTCAGAAAGTCAAAGATAGACCAACCAGTCGCCCAAACTTTTTTTGTATAAATTCCCACTTTCCAACTAGGTGTTGGGGGAGTGCCAGGCTAACATTTCTATATAGGTTCATCATCGTCGTCCCAAGTGTTAGGGGTCATGAGGAGGTCATGCAGCCTCTCAGATTCACTATTATCCAGGTAAAGGATTGGCAACTGAGTTAAGCCATCAACATTCATATGGCGGGTTTCATCTCAAAACTCAATTTTTAAGTCCATAGGGTTGAAGTTTTAATGCTCAGCGAGCCAACCACCCAGTGGCATTCTTTATATATTGCAACCACTTCAGGGAGGCGCAGTCACAAACCATAGTGAATGAAGTTACACACAAGAAAGTGTATTAATTTACAGCCAGCAGGACATCAAGTGACTCCTTCTTGGTGATTCTGTAATTGCTTTCAGCTTTGGATAAAATTTTGCTGAAATAGGAGATGGGATGATCCACGCCATTATTATCCAATTAAGCGAGAATGGCTCCAACAGCGTAGTCTGAGTCATCAGTAAACAAGAGAAAAGGTTTACCATAAAATAGGTGGCGCAGGATAGGACTCTTTTGCAATAACTGCTTTAGAGCCTCAAAGGCGTCCTTTTGTTCATCACTTCAACTAAAAGGGGTGTCTTAGTCAATAGTTAAACAAGAGGCTCACTCAGCTGGCAGAACATAGGGATGAATTGATGGTAATACCCCATCATACCCAAGAACACGTGGATATCGTGCAGGGTTTTTGGAGAAGACATTTTGGATATAGATTTTAACTTAATTTGAGGGAATGAATCCCATCCCTGGTGATGGCGTATCAAAGAAAATCTATTCTCTTTTGGAAGAAAGTACATTGATGATTATTTTTGATGTTTGATGCACGCAGGCGTTCTAAACAACACATTGAATGAGTAAGATGCTCATTGAAAGTTTTAGAGAAGACTATGATATCATCCAGGTAGATGATCACACAACTTAACTTGAGGTTCTGTATAATGGAATTATGGCTCGCTGAAAAGTTGCAGGCGCATTGCATAACCCTTGAGGTAGTTGAGTGGGTTGAAATATGCCTTCATTGCAAATAAGAGCACATTTCTCCTGATCTTGGGAAGAAAGGTCCGTTTGTCAGTATCCGCTGGCTTAATACATAGCAGTAAAAACCATAGTCCAGAGAGTTGTGCTAGCGCATCATCAATGTGAGGTATAGGATAACTATCCTTTTTTGTGAGGTTATTTAGTTTACAAAAGTCCATCACGACCTGATGCCCTCTATTTTTTATAAGCAAGAAAGGTGACAATCACGGGCTTTGAGAGGGTCCCAGTGACCCAGCGTCTAATAGCTGGTTGAGCTCCATCCTCATCTGTTGCTCTTTAACAATTGATTTATGCTAGGGTTTGGATCAGATGGGATGGGCCTACCCAACATCAATGGTACCACTCCAACCCTTCATATCGCATAATCAGTATCAGATCTAGAGAATATGTCACTGTAGTCTTCTAGCAAGGACTGTACTTTTTCCAACTCAGTGAAGGTTAGTTCATCAGAGATATGAACGTCAGGAAGAGTACATAACAATTTGTCAATGGGTAGACCCATATAAGACATATACCTAATGTAGTGAACCTGGTTAATATTCTCGACTGGGATCAGCAGAACTTTTCCAATCTCTGATTTTTATTTACAATCATGTCTTTACTAGTAAGATTCCCCAGTAGGATATTGATAGGTCACTGGTAAGTGGGGTCCAGTATGCCTGACAATACCCAAGGCTCTAAGGGACTTATTCCATCGATGCTTGTTATGTGCAGTAGGCAGTTGTGGAAGGATTGTATGGTAATCTTGGTGTCTATCATCCCTTGTTCACCCGCCTTAATCATCACCTCCTCTGCCGCATAAAAAGGAATATCTTCTAGAGCATCCAATGAACTAGGAAATTTATTGATATCTCTCTCCGCCGTCACGCAGTGTAGAGATAATGTGGAAAGGGGATACTCATCTAAGAAATAATATTCTATCTCTTTAAGTTCGTTGTTAGTTAGTACAAGGGGAACCTCATAAATAAGCAGGGAGAGATAGCCATGTCTCATGTTGATAATTCCGTCATACTCGACCATAAATTGATAACCAGTGAGAATATCATACGTATTATTAGACAAGGCTACAGCTGGGGTTAACAGGATAAGCTTCCCAAATATTATGGACAAGGAGGAGTAAGCCCTAATTGCGCAAGTGCTGTTAGGACCTGCAGTTCCAAACTTATAAGCGTATTAAAAGTCGGGGGCCAGCTTAATCTCTTTACTAAGCTTTGATGAAATAACGTTTATAGGAAATCCGGTATCAATGATAGTGATGACCCAAATTTGTTAACTACGACCTTAACCTTGGTTAAGATTTCACCAAGGGTGAAAGTGAGAGCTTGCACCTCCTTAATATGAAAAGTAGAGGCAATTCTTTAGGTGTTCTCAGGGTATTTGTATTTGATAGAATGTAGAGTAAGAACACGCTGTGTATATATTGCATCAGCGAGGCAAAGAGATGACCAGCATCACATGCAGTAACAATAGCTTCAGAGCACCGCAGCACTTTCTGGAGATAAGTCCCACTGGGTACCATAGCCATATATACTCTTTTAGAATTCAAATTAATCCAGTTTCCCCATTAAGCTGGGGCTCCTATGACATAATATCCTACCTCTTCACAAACCCCTTCAGATTCTTCATCAGAGGGGTTATCTTTGAATGTAAGGGAGTTAATAGAGAGGAGGGTAGGGTCCGGGCTTCCCTTATTGCAGGGGATGACCTTTTGGCGCTCATCTACCCTTTGAGCTTTTGGAGGAGGCATTTTAACTGTGATGACTCTTGGTTCACACTCTTGAATAGTTAGTTGTGGCTGCTCCGGGGGAGCAGTATTTGAGCTATGAACCGCCAGAAGAGATGATGAGGGGGACATGAAAGTCGCCTTGGAGGAACGTGGCAATTGAACCACTTGGAAGGCTGCTTGGAAGAAGGAGTGGAGCGAGGCAGAGTTAAAACTGACTGTACAGGGTGAAATTTGGGTGCGGCTGATGGATAGCAGCATTGCCCAGTCATCACTAGTATAATTTGTCTATTCTCACATGGAGGAGGGGCTTCTGGTCTGAGTTGCACCGTGGGATCAGGTTTCCAGAAAGAGACAGCCGTAGAGGAGGCTATAGGGGTCAGTGTGGACTCTTACCTTGAACTTATTGCGCAATTTTAAGTTCATAGAAATTTGAATACTGCTAGAAGAGCCTCCTTGATATCACGTACATTATTGAAGGAGCGTTTTACTGAAAACATGTGCATCGCCAAGGAGGGTGAGGCGCCAATCCAGTCAAGATAGCAGCAATGGCGTCGTCAAGAGGTAACATCTTTGCAAGTAATAGTGGATAGGCATCATTATAGAACTGATCAACAAAGGAGAAAAAAGATTGTTCCTTTTGCATGCTGAGGCACATAAAGAACTGTTTCCACCGACGTAAGCTCTGTTTTGAGCCAAATTCTTCAATAAGAGCTTCCTTAACCTTCGCCTAGGTGTTGAGGGTGGCCATATTTGGAACCATTATCTCTTGAGCCAAGCGACTCAAGCATGGGAGGATGTGCTTGATTTTATGGAGATTAGTTGTTAAATACATGAAAGATTCATAGACGTTTAGGAATAAAGTAATGCTACCCTCACCTGGAGTAAACTAGTCTTGGAAGTGTGTTTTGAGACAGCAGGAGCAGCCACATTTTAGTCTTGGCAAAGGCGCTGTTTGAGTGTTTTAAAATGAGACAAAGTACTGGCTAGCCGCTTTTCCAAAGCAACTATCCTTGGGTCATTCTAAGTGAGGATCGCACGAGGGTCACTCACCCTAAATCCTCCATTTTAAATTTAAAGATTTTGGTGTAAAGGCTCCCCTGTAGTGAGCATAAATTGTTAGAATCCTGACTTTATATGCTTACCGGTGCTTTTTTGCATAGGATTTCAATAATTCAGCAGGCTTAGAGCATTAGAAACTCTTTAACTTCTATAATAAGATTTAAAGGGAAAACAAATCACAAT